>VZTL01037326.1:8019-35111 GCA_013400535.1 Scopus umbretta | reverse complement strand
TCTTTTTTTTTAAAGTTAGCATGGTGTGTTTGGTTTGGGGTTTTTGGGGGGGCGTTTTGTTTGGTTTGCGTTTTAAGTTAGCATTTTTCTTCCCCAAAATTCAAAACTTGGATCAGGCAGACCAGACTTCTAGGTAACAAACTAGTTGCTTTTTCTACATAAAATTAATCTGAAAAGTAAATTGGCATTATGCAGTGTCAAGCATTCAGAGTTTGGAAGTTTCTTTGTAATCTGAATTTGATTTTATTATGCATTATAGTAAGCTATGAAATTACATTATTATATACTATTTTCCCTCAGGAGTACTGCCTTGCTCAGTGCACAGGCTGGACGGAGCTGACCTAATAAGCAGTCATTCGGAACACTTTTGGTTCTGCATGGCCTTCAGCCTCATTTACTACACATTATTCAAACTCTACTTTGAATATTGAATCATTGCATCCCCTGTGGGCCCTTTATGGCTTTCATTGCTATATCATCAGAGCACTTTGCAAATACTTTTTCTTTCTTAGGAAATGAAAGGCATGGTATTATTTCTGTTTCACAGGGGAAAGAGAGGGAAGCTGGAGCACAGAAATTACGGTCAACGGTTTCCACTATCTTGATTCTCAAATTGAGATAACTGGAGCCTTTTTTTTTTTTTTTTAAAGTACTTAGCATTATACTGAACTTGATATTTTCAGAGAACAGCTCTGAGTATGCTTAGTCCCTCCTCATTATCAGTCCTCAAACCCTGAAAGCCATCTGTGGAAGGAAGGAATACAGCTGTGACAAATCTGTAGGGTGTGAGGTGTTTGTAACCCTGAGTGGATTCATTGTGGTTGGGAACAAGCTGCTCTGTGAGTGGGCTTCACAGATGCTGTGAGAGAACTTCAGGTTCTGAAGGAGGATGAGCTATGGGAGCACAGGCTTGTTTCCCACATTTCCTTTTCAATCTTGTCTCTGCAGCACTCTTCAAAGTTTAGATTTTTGAAAAATTCTTGCCTCCAAGTCCCATTTTCCAGGTTTCCTTTTTTAATCAAATATCTCTGCTTTTCTGCCTCTCTTCTCTACCACTGTAATTTTTTCGTCCAGTCTTGATGTTTCGTTTGTACTTTGTTTCCTCCTCTTCATGCCACGCTCTTCTTGCACTTGGCTGCTGCTGTGTTGTCCCCGATTCTTCTCAGGGGATTAGTTCTTGTCTTCTTGCTCAGCTTTAGTTTTAGACTTCGGTTCCCTTCCCCGAGTATGTTGTCCCACTTCCTTCCCAGGAACCTGGCTTGTAGTTCCAGCCCACCTATAACCTGTTTTATTATATTTCCTGAGTTTGAAAGTGCATCAGGCTGACCTGTCATGCCCTGATCTGCAGCCTGTCAGTAGCCTCCCAGCAGGCTCTACTGGTCTAGTCTCACTGCTTTCTTCTGCCGTGGAAAGTGAATCTATACTTGGACATTTCACATGGTTGGACTTAAGCTATAGAAACATCATAGTCATGTGTTGTGTCGCAGCAGTTTCTTAGAGCCATGTGAGGATAAGCAGTGACTGCAGGCAGGACTAGGTCTGCTTCTGATGAACAGGAGGATAATTCCAACATGGAGCATTTAGGGATTGGGAAGCTAAGCAAGAGAAAGATGGATTGATCCTTAGGTCTCTGGAGGGCCTCTCCTAGCATATGGGGACTTCTGTATCCCTGAATACATTATGGTCTGCGATGAGAAGAATTCAGCTGCGTAGGCTAGTAGAAATCAACATACATACATGCCTTTCTATATGGTGTATTGGTGTTTACTTTTACTAATGTAAGTGGTTACAGTTGCTGTTTTTTTCAATGCTCTTCCATCTGCTTCACAGTGTGATAACTGCGGAATTGAACCTATCCAGGGTGTTCGGTGGCACTGCCAAGACTGCCCTCAAGAAATGTCCTTGGATTTCTGTGATTCTTGTTCTGACTGGTGAGCAGCAAACGCTTCTACTTGTTATTTGTGATTAGTTTGAATATCTCTATGTGGCTTAATTGCTGTGTATGCTGGAAGTCTTTGCTCCGGCATGGGAGGCATCTCCTGTTTTGGGTGAAGTGGGAGATGCTTTAGGATACATCTATTTGCGGGAGATGTATTTTGTAAGTATGTTCTGGATGTATGATGTTTTTAAATAATACAGTGGACAGATAGGTTTGGCACTGTTAAGTAGTGGGGGAAATTATACTTTATGAATTAACTATCAAATTTGGTATGAATCTGTTAATATCACTGTTTCTGAAAGTTAAAGAAAATACTTGACTTTTAAACTGTTATCTTTTTCTTTCCCTTGCAGTCTGCATGAAACAGAGATTCATAAGGAAGATCATCAGTTAGAACCTATTTACAGAGCAGAGACATTTTTAGACAGAGACTACTGCATGTCCCAGGGCACCAGTTACAATTATCTTGACCCAAACTACTTTCCAGCAAATAGATGACATGGGAAGCAGATCTACCATCTTGGGCTTACTATCCTCTTTGAAAAATAACAATGGCACCATTGTTAATTCTGTGCACATTTTGGAAAGACTCTGCTTTCCCTGAAATGTCACTCACAGCATGACAGCTTCCTGGGTGTACTTGTCAAACTACAGCTTTGAGCTGTCATGGTTCTAGATCACTGAACAGCAGCTGAACATTCCTAGTGTGCAGAAGGTTTCACTGGGAGACTTTTCTTTCGCCACATTAGTCATTTTTAGGTGGTGAATCTAAATGCAAAAGAAAAACATACAAAAGGGTGAGCCAGAAATGAGAGCACACATTAAAGATAGAGTAAATTCCAAAGGCTTTGAAGAACTTGGTTATAATGAGATCCAGAGGAGATGAAGTATTTATATAAAAACAGTTTAGTAGCTTGCAGTTTTGTTGTGAAATAGTTTTCAGCACAGTAACTGACTTCTTTAGGCAAGGTTTTAACCAATGACAGTGTTTGCTTCTAGGATGTACTCTAAAAAATACTCACTGTCTCAGCGATGGTTGGTTACAGGCCTTTATTAAATCGGAGCTGCTTAATCACATTGACTTTCAATTTTTTTAATTTTTTTTTTTTTTTTTTAAACCACGATGAACTCTATTTACCAACAGTGAAGCACTACAGGGGGCAACTGTGGCATTGCTTCCTTAACCAGCTCATGGTGTGTGAATGTTATAAAATTGTCACTCAGATATATTTTTTAAATGTAATGTTATATAAGATGATCATGTGATGTGTACAAAATATGGTGAAAAGTGCCAGTGGTAGTAACTGTGTAAAGTCTCTAATACTCAACATTAACTCCTTTAAAATAAAATACACAGCCTTCTGCCTCTGTATTTGGAGTTGTTAGTGCAACTCATCAAAGAAAACTGCCTAATATAAATCATATATATGGTAATAATTTTTCCTCTTTTGTAGTCTGCACAAGATCCATGAAAGATTGTATTTTTATTACTATTTAAACAGTGATTAAATTTAGCCTGAGCAGTGAGCAAGGGTTCACATGCATTCTTTTATACTGCTGGATTTTGTTGTGCATCATTTAAAACATTTTGTATGTTTCTTCTTATCTGTGTATACAGTATGTTCTTAAATAATGTTCAATTGTCAGGAGAACTGTGAGAAATAAACTATGTGGATACAGTCTGTTTATATATAGAATGCTTGCTGTGACTTCCTTTCTGTGTAGTTCTGACTTTTTAATCAAGATGGAAAACACGAAAAGGACATTTTAACACGTCATACAAATATGCACTATGCAGACCTGCAAGACGCCCAGCGCCTGCCTCTGCTGTTAATTGCAATGGGAACTGATGGTGCTCTGCGCCTACTAAAACGTGCTTCGCCTTTTGCAGGATTAGCATTGTAGTTTCCTCATCTCTTACTCACAAACTGTTCTTTTTCAGATTGCAGAACATTCAGATTTCAGTAGCCTTGGTACACACTGTATACCATTGTCTGAGAAGCTTTGTAATTATTGTGACATATTTTAGTTAATATATTTTCTATTGAAATGTATATAGCTTGTGATTCAGAAACACTTGATTATTTTATAACTGTAATAGACTTCCAGTTGCTCCGAAACTTGAATACTCAGTAATTAGCTAGAGGAGAAACTCATTTGACTTAAAGATGGCAATAAGACGGATAATTGGCTGGCTGCACCTAATAACTTTAATTATAAACTGATCAGTATTAAGTTTTGCAATAAATTTAGGTGTGGTTATTTTTTGCTTCAGAAGAAAATTTTAAGCAGTTAATCTATTTAGAGGGTAATACGGTACAGTTACTAAAACACTGAGCAAGTATCATATGTTGTAAACATATCTCACATATCTAACATACTTAGATAAATTTAATAAACCTTAAAAAATACAACGCAAAAGTTCCCATGATGTATTTTAGTTTTTAATCGGAAAAGATACTGCTCCGAGAGGCTCTCTAATACAATAAAAACGTGCTTTCCACATTATTCGTGCTATTTATAGGAAGCTAAGAGTTGGTGAAGCTGTATTATCAGGGAGAGAATCTGTGGTAATCTTTTTCTGTTGATGTCCTGAAAAAATTACTGGAAAAAAATAACGAAAGTACATTAGTGAAAACAAGATTAAGTGCAAATACTCAGTCATCAATTTAGGATTGCTTGGGAAGAACAAAAAGCCAGGGTACAATTTGAATGAGAATGGAAGCAGGAGGAGAATTTCAAGTCTGAATCACCCAAGAAAGAAGTGTCTTGGCTAAGTCCTCTTTCTATTGAATATGTATAAATACTTATATTTCCGTATGCATGCATATACCGCTATTTCTCTTGCATACATTATGAATGTATGCAAATAGATCTCTAATGCCCATACACCCAATCAAGCATGGGAATTTTTTTGTTTTGCTCCACAAAAAAGACCAGAAGAAGCAAAAAGAAAAATTAAACTGAAACTGTATGTTAAATACTTTTTGTATTCTGATTTAAAAAAAAAAAAAAAAAAAGAGCTGATTGTTGCCTTTGTTCCCATCCCGCACAAGTATGATGCTCCACACTTTTTAACTTATACTGTATTGAGAAGTAATAAAAAATACTCCAGAAAACCTATCCAGATGAATTTGCAACTTCATGGTAATTCCAGAATATTTTACCTTTTTTTTTAAAAAATAAAAAAATAAAAAAAATTACTACACCAGACAGCTGCTAGTGCTTCAAGGCTGGGTTTAGAAAAACCTGCCTTCTCCAGCTGGTGCGTTACGGAAGGCTCTCGCTTAAAGCTGTTGTACTGCAGACGTTACCGGTCACTTAAATGGCACTGGGCTGGAGCTGGAGAAGCGTTTCCTAGAGCATCCGAGGTAAAATGTAGGCTATGATAGGACCCAGGAAAGAAGGAACGTCCAGGAGATGAAGGATAAGAACATACGTAAAACAGTCCTTTAAAAAATAATTGAATTAGCATTTACAGGGCAAATGCCAAGGAAGAAAAAGAAAACGGAAGAGTCTGCCCTGAATGGAGAAAGGACATACTCTGTAAGCATGCTGATTTGAGCTATATTTTCAAGTCGTGTACTGTGCTTTAAAAAAGATTAAACCCACATATACTGTAACAGAAATCATTACTCCTCATTTTTGTACATGTTTTATTTGTATTGTGTCTTCATTACAAGAAAGGTAACTTCAAAAATACAAATCTGCCGCATCAAGTACAACTTTGACAGTAAAAGCAATCATGCAACCCACTTCAGCTGTGAATTCATCCAGTAGTTCCAGTAAGAGGATGCAATTACTTTACAGGAATGTCAAACAAGCTTTTGTTTAGCTATCAGAATACCAAAGAAACTCCACAATATTTTTGTTAACCTAATGGAAAGATGATATGATTTTTACAGACTTTTTTGCAGGTATTACAGATAAATGGCTTACTAAAGATGCAAGCAATTTGAATCAGATAATCCCTGACATTTTCTTCTTCCTCCCCTCCCCCCCAGATGTTTTGGCAATGCTGGTACAAGACAACAGATGATGATCTGAATTTTGCATTTGAAATGCTTCTGAAGTATGATATAAAGACGTCGTCTTACATTCTGGCTCATAGTCAAGTTCCTACGTAGACTTTAATTAATATAGTAAAACTGCTGTTAATATGGATAGTTACTGGACTGCACATTGAACTATACAATACAATTGTTATTTTCACCTCGACTCACAAAACTGGGAAGTTGTCATGTATAATATCCTACAGTTCCCAGCAGAAGACAAGGCTGTCTCAAAAATGGTGTCTGCGCCACGATAACAGATGGACAGACTTCCACAATATTCAACCTTCAAGTAATTCTGCTGCTGCTTCCTATAATAGTGTTCTGGGGACACGTAAAAAGTTTATTTAACTTCTAGCTTGACTAATTCCAGCTGTCTTGCAGCTGCATGTAGCAGAACAGATTTTAGTCACTGAAACCCGAGAACAAGCAAAGTGATACCACAAAAATTAATAGTGTTAATTAAAAGAAATTAACCGATGGGAAACTTGTATGCGGTAACCTTGCAGCTAACACACTGAACGGTGACTGAGGTGGTTGAAGAGCTCGCTGCTGGCCGGGCGCTGTCTGACTTCCCATCAAGTGTACGAGACCACGGAATGCAAACCAGGGCTGCCGGTCGCCATGCTGGTTTTAACCCATGAAGAACAAACAACTGGTAAAACGATACATAGTTCTTAGTGTAGAGTTAGCATACAGACCACTTTCTATCGAGTGTATTGTCAAAACAGAGGAAAAAGATTTCATCTAAAATAGCATACCACATGCACAAATTCCAGCTGCCTCTCCAGAAAGCACTATTGCTTCGAACAGCGTTTTAACCATGACCGTCAAGTGCACGTGAGGTGAGGCTGTGTACGCACCGTTACTGCGTTTCTGATGGAAAAGAAAACCCTGCCTCTTCCTTTTTCAGCAAGGAGTCAATCGGCTTGCAGATTTCCAGAAAAACATCCTCCGGCGTTCCTTCTGCATCAACCTGTGAAGCAGGCAAAAACCAGTAGTTGTAATGAAGTTGCAAAGCATTATCTCGGAACCTAAACACCAGCACAAAAAATTGGTCCAATATAAGATAAAAGTTGTTCCGCTTCATGTTATAAGCATGCTCGCGTAGAGGAGCAGCTTCCATAAACTGAATCATTCACCGTGTTTCCACAGATTTATGTGAGACAATTCTGTAGGCTCCATCGTCTGGAGCAAAGTACATTAATCAAATGAGGGGGCTTAAGCTAGCTCTCCCAAGTACTCATGTTTTAAAGTAGAATTACACCTTCGGTACACAGAACAGTTTCCAAAGAGTTTTAGAAACTTTTAACATTTAATAGCCTCCAAAAGAAACCTAACAGAACTTTCGTATCGTACCGCTAATGAGATGAATAGCGCGGACTTGTTAATTTGTTTCTTGTCATCTAAAGTGTCAGAGTATGTAATGCTGTGCCTGACCTCAGCGCTTTCAACGGCCGTAACTTTGCAAGGTTGGGTGTTTCTGCGCGCTTGTATTTGCAAGCTGGGTCAATTGGTTCTGGGTCTGTGATGACCTTTGGGCAATGCCGGTTTTACAGCGGCACTGGTTTTGTTGCACGAGAACTCACTTTCATTGAAGAACTTTTATTTCTTTAACACCCCAAAGATTCTGTTTTGGCCAGAGGTTGTCCAGGCTGCTCAAGTTTATTTTTCATGACTGGACTTCAACAAAACCAAGACCAATTTATTCTCCTATGCTGAGGAGGAGAGAGCTGCATTTTAGAAGAGAAATGATGTTTGTTCCAGTAATACTCCTGTGTGCTCCCCAGAAAACGTCATGTAGCACCGAGTGTTTCTGGGCGATGCGTTTCACATCCATCCCATGCAGGGAGCGTCATGCCAGTCATTACTTGAGGAAGGAGAGCTGTCTTTTGCCGTCACAGGAGTGACAGAAGAAGCTTTCATGCTGGCTGTATACACCACGCAGATTGCATCTGATGATTATTCAGTTCCTCTCATGCCTGGTGAGAGCCTTCAGTCTCTACCCAAAAGCAAGCTTCCTCTCTGCTTCTCCATGCTTAGTCTTTCATGCGTGCATGCCATGGAGTTTGCACACATTTAACTGGACCCGTGGCCAACTTTGCCAAAGCCTGTTTTTCTGAACTACGCACTGCATTTTCATCTCCAAGTGGCTGACCAGGATGCCAGACAATTGTAATGTTTGAAGGGGACATTCCTAACCATCACACTTTCTGCCACCTCTTTGTTCTGCAGGAGAATAAAAAGGAATTTCAAACTCAAAAAAAATGTATTTTTGAAATAGGCCATGGAATTCTTCTCAGATGCGGTGTTGGCTTGCAGCCAGCTCCTGTACACTCTGACTGCACTCAATGTACGTTTAAGTCCCTCGGTGCTAAGTCTTGCGTGGGAGTCAGCAGCTGCTCCTTGCAGAGATCCAGCAAGGGCCTGCATTCACGCTCCGTAGCTTGGTTTCGCTCCTGGTGGCATCCGCAGATGCTGCAAAGTTTGGTCCCTTGTTGCGTCCTGTCAGAAGTGCTGGCACACCCAGCCCGTCTCCCTCCACGCACAGCAGCTCCAGCACTGGCAATGACTGGCCTGGCCAACCTTTAAGCAGCCATGCCTGACTGGGTTCAGTCCCCTTGGACTCGCCGCAAGGGTGAGTTACAGTCTGAGCGGAACTGCCCTCTCCCCTCCTGGCAAGCTTTCAGAAGCATGGTTCCCTTGCTTCCTTTGCTCTCTGTCGTGTTGGCGTTTGCTCACATTGCTGCTTCATGCGATCCTGAAGTACACACGTGCTGGAATAGTTTGTGAAGCAGCAGGTGGTGCCTTAGAAAGGTCAGTTCTCAAACAAATACTGCATGTCTCTCAGAAGCTTTCTATGCCACAGAAACAACAGGTTGAGGAAGGGGTTACTTACTAGTAGCAAAGAGAAAAGGGGAATGGTGAACCATTCTGGACCAAATGCCTACCTCCGCCAGCTAGAATAAAACGAGCAACTCCCATCTCAGCTGCTGTAAAGCAGCTTGTTTTGTCCGTCTCAACTGCCAAGACGCCTATTTTCATATGGCTATCCCACAGGAAATATACTTCACACAGGGTGAAGGCCACAGCCATTTCAAAGCTCTCTTCTCTTAATATGTATTTTTATTATCTCTTTATTCCATAACTACATCTGCACTGGATAAGCAATCTAACCTAATCAGCTGCGCCATTGGCTTTTCGGTGACCTCTTCCAGAACTGGGATTAATACTCAAGTCTAGATCGAGGCAGTTGTGATGAAGAATTGGCTTGTGAGCGTGGAAATTACCGCCCTTTATGACTGGCTGGAATGCTGCCTTCCTAACAGTCACAGTAAAATATGGATGAGCGTGACTAATGACAGCCCCAGTGCCTCTCATGCTGCCCTCCTAAATAACAAAGGTCCAATTCATAAAGCTAACTTAAAGTTGTGGCACAAAACTAACTGAATGTGACAATAATTCACAGCTAGTACCACAGTAATTCAATGACACTCTCTGCAGCTCCAGGAGAGAAAACTTTGTATTTCTCTTTCTCAAATTGTAACAAACCTCATGAATTTGGACTGTTTTCAAGGCTATTCAAGGCTACTGCCTTCTCATAAAAGCAAGCTCCAGATACCGTTTCCCATAGTGCTTCCTGTTTTGAAATGCCACTATGGCTTTAGGTAACTTCAAATATAGGGAAATTTAATGAGCTCATATGAAAAATAACTGGAGTAATCATCTTCATAGTACAATGTTGCTCCTTTTGGCATTCAGCCAATTGAATTTTCTGTCATCAAACCTCCCGTTGTAGGTTTTGGGATTTAGAACCCTAAATGTATACTGCCACTGAGAAAAACCCCAATGTCTGTACAGAGGATGGCTGAGGACCACCGTTCTCAGAAAGGTAGACTGAGACTCTGGAACAAACTCACTATTTAGAAGCTTCTTACTGAAGGTCAGGCAAGTTCAGCTGTGTTGTCACTAACATTTATATCTTTGTCCTTCAAAAGAGTGTTAAAAACCTCTCTGAGACAGTGCAGTACCTGGTTGTCAGAGCAATGGATAAGCTGTCTGGAAATTCAGCAGAAACATGCTGCCCCAATACCTATTTGCAATTGGCATGAATTTATCATTGTGCTTTATCTATAATCCCCTGCTGATGTTTCTGATGTATCTTTCTAGACCGGTGTCTCATCTAATGGGTCACAAGCCACCATGGGGGATGACATAGGAACACTTGTTCCTTTGTTCCCCACCTACTTACCTACTTGGGTTAATGATTCTCTGACAACCTTTCAAAAGATGGAAATAAATGACATACCTGCTATCACTACAACCACTGATTATCCCTTCTCTAAAGTGAAAAGTACACATTTGCCCCTCCCCAGAGAAAATTCTAACAGGGATCAGCATGAGAAGGCTCAGAAGCGGAAGATCGTGAGAGCATGCATCGTCATTTGTTCTTTCATAATGGTTCTGGAAAATGTTTTTGATAAGAATGTAATAACTACTGCTTACCCAGCATATGACTTTGACTGATTTTAGAAAGAAACAGTAGAATAACACTGTGAAAAAAGGAGGGGGAAAAAACGAAAAAAGGAAAAGAAAAAGAAAAAGAGATGGAAAAGGAAAAGGAAAAGGAAAAGAGAAAAAATTTGGTTGAATTTTGGTTGAACTCTGTAGGCTAAGCTTCCATCACATGTGATCTGAAATAGTGAAGGGTTTTGGACATCCTTGAAAATCCTCTGCTCTGGGCTGCCTACCTTATTTATTATACTCATGCCCATTTTCCTCAGATGACTTTGAATAGGGAACTTGTATTTAAGACACCTACTACGTGTCTTACCTTAGTGACGTAGGATCCGTTTTGCCTTGCTTGACTACCAATGCACTGCTCTTCTCCATTACTTATTAGCCTCCTACATACTGTCACTTGAAAAAAGCTCTAAAGGATGAGTCAGGTATTAAAAACAATCAGGGTTTTTTCTCCTTTTCTTCTCAGTTGACAGAGGGCCATATATTCAAAGGTATTTACATTTAGCCACGTTAAAACGCAAGTAGGTGCCTACTAAATTTTCAGACACACTTTCCTGTCCTGCTGCCTTGGAAATCACTGAGAAATAAATTTAAAACCAACAGGATCTAGCTGCTTGCTACAATTACCATAGCCCATTTTGTTTCACTTCGTTCATCTGAAACATCTGATTCCCACAGGATCAGGCAGCTTGCAACTGTTGTTTTTGTGAGTAGTGCTTTCAGTCCTTGCATTTCCAGTACAAGGTCTTTGTTAAAAAGCACCTACTTGCTGTCCGTAGCGGCAGGAGGGTGTTCTGTAACTGACTATGAAAGAAATTATGGAATAGTAAACTATATCCCCAAACCATGATTTTTTAGAAATTAATTGGAAAATTTCTAACTTAGTTACAACTACTTTATCTTCCAGAACACAATTTAGGAAATTTCTGCCTTAGCAGAAAAGTGAGCAGAGGACACTGTCATTCTTTGCCCTTCATTCTCCAGTCAGTTTATCTTCCCTTGTAAATACATCCCCGTGAGTTACATCACAGTTCTTCATCTCAGCTGGGTGGCTGGAAGGATGACCGTTATTTGTTCCTGCCAGGTTCACAGATGCTTCATCTGCACCCAAATTCTCCACCCTTTGTGCATGCCTCACGCTTCTGCTGCTGAGCAGAACCACTGACAGGTAATCTTGGTCAAAGGGAAATTTCAAACTGAGTCCTGATCTTTTGACAGCTTCATCAGGTCACTGTTCTTGTTCAGAGGTCAGCAGAATGGAAAAATGTTCCATTTCCAAATATCATATTAGTTATTTATGAATGCATCCATGCACAATAACTCTAGGTTTAGAGAAGGTCATAAAATTCTGATTGATTAAAATGAGGATGCTGTTACAACCGTATACTCTCTTCTGTGCAAGTAAAGCAAAGAGAGAATTCCTAACGAGTGCAGAGGAAGCTAGGTCAGACTTGAGTTTTTCTGTCTCTGCTGTGTTTATTAGGCTCCTTCCATCTGTGCGGTAACACCCGTTCCAATGCAGAGAATGAGGAAGCTAATTTGACCATGTAGTCTCAAGCACACCTTGATATGGCGCGACAGATCAGTTCCTTCTCCGTTGAGTGCTCATCCAGCATCTAATTCCCACACCAGACCTTCTGCTGGCCTTATGCCCAGGACTGAATTTTGCATTTGCATACTTAATGTGCCTGTTTCAGGACTGACAACTTTTAGACTGATAGGACAAGGTAAACATATAGCACTGTTGCCATGTGCTGTTCCCAATCTGTGGAAAACTTTGTCCAACCCTAAATACACTTAAAATGGAGAAATCAAATAATAGCAATATGCTAACCCTATTTTCTTGTTAAACAAGTCGATGTAACAATTCTGATTTTCTTTTCTGTGGCAAAGCAGGGACTGGGTGCTACAGTTGGCCCTACAAGACATGATCACTGATACAATTAAACACTACTTCACCTACAATTATTAGTGGTGCTTAGTCACACATTGCAGTAAGCTGGCTAGAAAAGGTTAATGCTGAATCTTCATGGCAGTTAGGTGGGATTTACGCTCCAATATTCCTCTTAAGATCTCAGCATCCACTCCTCTGAATTCTTAAGAAAGTGCATGGCTGGCATCTCAAGGGACATAAAGCTCACATAGGCCTTCCACTGAAGAGCTGCTTCTGTTGAAAAAACAGGCCTGGGCAGGAATAACTTTCCAGAAGGCAGCAATTACAGATTCTTTTAGACCCTTCTTCTCTTCCTGTCTTAAATAACTTCTCTTCAGATGCTTTGGGCGTCGCTTATCCTGGGATCACAGACTGATCTGGACCTGCAAACAGCATCTTCAGGTAAGACATCACTTCCCTGAAGCTATTGGAACCCACCAGCTTTGCCTGAGAAAAAGAGTGCACAAGCCTCTGGTCTGTATTTACATGAAGGTCCATGGATAATTTTTAAAAAATCCATTAATGTAGATGAGATCATTTCTTTTAAGGGGCCTTCAAATCCACACTTGTAAATTAGCCTCGGTGGCTTTGCCTGAAATGGATTAGGAAACATATACACCGTTCTTTCTGTGAGCAGAATTATAGAGGCCACAGCGTCTTAATGGGAGCATTAACATCTTCAGCCAGCCCTGGTCAATCCTGGAGAGTAATAAAACCCACTTAGGAATGAACAGATTCCCAAAGCTGAAAAAATGTGGTGTTATAATTAAAATCAGGAAGAAAAATATTAAACAAGTTAGACTGCCTCTAGATAAAGTCTCAGTCTTTTGCTATTACAAATAACAAAAAAACAAGGACATTTTTGCCTCACCCACACACAAACAAATTGCAGTCAGAAGTATTACTGATGGTTTTTCTGCTTTCCACCTGAATTTCCTTTCTTCATTCAGAGAACACCAGAGTTGCTGCTAATGTCAATGCTTAGCAGTCTGTAAAATATGTTGCTATAAATAAGAATCCCGTGTCCTGGGAATTGCAAACTTCCCCTTTACTCTCTTTCTTCAATGCATGCAGCCTAAACATATTCACTGCTAAAATACTTTTAAAACTGTAAACCCAAATGTCTATTTTCTCTTAAATTCCCACATAGCTAACAGCTACACATTTTGTGTTATCTAGTTCTCTTTGTTTCAAAACCGCTGTTGGCCAAGTCTTAACTGTTTTTTCTTTGTCTTTATTCTTCAAATTGTTGAGCCAAAAAAGGTTGGTAAGATGTACATTTACAGGATAATAATACAGGTTGGAAAGAACATCAGCGGGTCATCTAGTCCAACCTCCTGCTCAAAGCAGGACGGGGCACTGGAAGGATGCCACTATACCAGGCACTCTGCTTGAGTTGTGTCATTGACCAAGTCAGACTATGATTAAACTCTTTGAGTTCACTTATCCAGGAAAATTGCCTAGAAAAATTTCCTAAACAAGCATTACTTCCAGAACAGAATTACTTTGTTTCACAGTATTTACTGTATTTCCAAAACTGCAAGATTTTTTTTTTTTCCTGCACTGTCCACTGCAGAAATGATAGGGAATATTTGGATCAGAATAGCTATTGAAGTCAATTGCCCTGTGCAAAAAAGTGCTCAGACCTACTTTGCCACTTTGACTGTAGGTGCAAAGTAAACTTTAAAATAGATTCCCACAACTGTTCAACAACACTTGGTTAAAAAAAAAAAAATCACTTCTCTCACCCATAGGCAATAAAATGTTAACGTGCTTCTTGGATGAAAACTACATTTGCTTCTGCGACTTGCTGTACAGGCACCAGGCTGCAGCCTTGTACCTGAGGCTGGCTGAAGGTGACAAGGATAGCCTGGGAGGATTAATTTTAAAAGCCTACCTCTCCTGAGTATTTTGGCAGTGTTCTCTAAATGCTGATAAATAACTGAACATGTACACATCTACATCATAAGGGTTGAGGAGAGGGCATCTCCCTACTTTACTTAAATCCATAATGGAATCACATCTTTGATAGCAGATGTGTATTTTATCAGTGTAGTAAAAAGCAGATGAGGTAGACATTTCAACACAGAGTACCTGTGTTCAAGAAAGACAGAAGATGTTTTTCAACCTTAGAAGGACATTTTACATGACAATGTTTATAAAGCCGCTTTTACGGAGCTTTCATAGCCAATAGTTTCATACAGAAGATGTAAGTATGGTGAACACCTACATTCATCAGAAGCAAGTCCAGACACTGTACAGACATTCTAAGAAAAACAGTGTAAACACTGTTCGAGCAATGCACGAATATTTTCTAACATGCAAACACACAATGTCAGTTCCCCCAAAAACTAATGATAAAAGAGTGCAAAGCACGTATCCAGTTCCCACTAGGCAAGGCCCTTAAGGAGCAAATGAGCTGTAAGCTTTCAAGAACAGACTGTGTTTTGCCATTGCATAGATGGCATAGGAGGTGGAGCAGAAACGTGCAGCAGAAGTGCTAAGGAAGGGCAAGGAGAGTCCACATCAAGTGAAGTAAGGCAGACTGTGAATGCAAAATCTGCGTGGAAGTATTTAGTGCAGTTCCATTCTCTTTGGAGCTGTCACTTCCCTGCCGCTTCAAAAAGGGAACGCTGGGGTAGGCACGGCTCACAGGAATGAGATCCCAGAGATACAGCGAGCTCTGTTTTCCTTTGCATCGCACCGTGTTGGTGTATTGTGTATTGTACTGAATTCTTAATTAGACACATCCTGGCAATGTTGGCAAGGTAACTCGTCACAGAAAATACAAATAAAACCTGATAATCATTCTTAAGCTTAAAAAAGAAAAGCAATTGGGGATTTTTTTTTTTTCTGACACTGTGGCGTTTGCCTTCTGTGCACTCACTGTGGGGTTAGCAAAGGACAGAGATCAGGACTTTCCCTTTGAGTATCATTTTTTCAGGGCTATGTCATTTACTCTGGTCTCAGGTCAGGATATGGGTGCATAAATTAGCTGCATGCTTCTCTTTTGGGAATTTTGCAGAGGAGAAAGGTTTGGGATATGTGTTTTGCATGTTTGCTATAGCCTCTAGAAAAAAGCTCCCATAATATTTCCAGAAACTATTATTGGATTCTTTCCCTTTTAGGACAAGAAGGATCAGTAGAACTAGATCCTTCTCTAGCTGAATATAAGGGATACTTTGTCATGACGGAGCCGAGAAATACACAAAAAGAAATGAGTTTACAAATGTGCCAGGATATGTAATTATGAAAAAGAATTAAATCGTTTAAAAATTAAAAATTAAAAAAAACCCAGTTAATTGCACTGATGGAATTTTTCTTGCTTCTCTGTAAAGTATTGATTAGAGAATAAAAAGACTGCTTTAAATATCACATCCTCAGCAGGTGTAAATTGAGGTAATTCATTGAAATTAATATAACTATGTCATCTGTTCCAGCAGAAAGATCTTTCTGGTGTGCAGGTCTGTTTTATTTCAGGATATACACTGTCAGTTTTGTAAATTTAACTAGAGGGCTTTGGATTAACACAATCTTTCATCCTAACTCTGAAAGCCCTTATAGAGAAATAAATCCTAATACTTAAAGAAAAGCTTTCCAGCATTAATGTTTAATAAGAGTTTCTATACAGATGAGGTAGTGATTCGAGATATGTTCTCAGACTCAGGCTAAATCTGTTTTCATTCTTTCAAATTGTACTGTGGAACTCAGAAGTGTGTAGAAGTTGCAAGCAAACCAGGGAAGTGTGAGATGAGAACAAACTGGAAAGTGTGGAAACTAACACAGTTCATACATCATGCCATGTCAGTATTTTCCAAATATTGCTCATATAATGGAAGTAAAATGCAATCATTTAATTCAAAAGGCCCAGCAATTTACCTTGCATAACTGTGCCTTCCTCTCATAGTATGCAATCACAGGTTTTGATGCTTGGTAATAGCTTTTGATTCCTTCCTTGACGGTTTCAGCATTATCAGAGTGCTGACTGCCCTGATTTCTCATCAGAAGGCGATCGCTCATGGTTTCTGCAGAGCAGTCCAGGCAGAACACAAGTTTTGGTTCCCCAATCTAGAGGCAAAGAAAAACAGTAAGTATTTAAACCACTGGCCTGGTAAAAGTGATTTTGTTTTGATAACTTGAAAAACATACTACCAAAAGATTCATCAAGGAATTTATTAGGAAATTACTTTCATATTTGTCTATGCAGAACTTATGCTCATTAACAAACGGTTCTTACTGTAGCAGCACTTAGAGATCCCAGTATTCAGGATCAAAGGTGTGCTTGATTGGGCTCTACACATACAGAGAAAAAGAGAGATAATCTGAAAACTTCTGGCTACTTGCACTGAAGATTGTCAGTTTGTTCGTTATTTGCAATTGTTTGATAAAAGCTTGATGCAAACAGCACTGGACTCATGGAATGCTTGACACAGTTATTTTTTTAGCCTTTGCTTTGTTCAGTCCGTGAAGAGTATATTTGCATTCAGGGAGTGGTAAACTATAGCTTAGAATTTCAAGTGGCAACAGAAGGAAACGTCCAAAAGAAAGCATGCCCACTTGAAATGGAAATGAGTAGCAACAGACTCAGGGACAGACACCATCAAATGCTTGTTGTTGGACCCATTCACAGGAATACATCCTGTGAATTACTTTATGTCACGCACTATTTTATGTCAATATTTGCAGTGTAACTCTACATCATTACTACCCATGGCATAAAGGAAGGATGTGATCTATTCCTCTGCATTTTCAAATTCCTGAGTAATTCCTGAATTCTATGAGAAGCCCACCATTTAGTGCTTTTGGCTAGTGCCAAACTAGTTGTAAGGGTGAGTCTGCCCTTTTCTATAAACAAAATAAATACAGATTTATTTCTTTTTATTCCCAGGCCTTGGCAAAGATAGTATATAACTGTCTCTATCTACATTTGATAGTAGATATTGCAATACTTTATGGGTGAAAAAGAACTGGCAAGAAAGAGCACAATGGTCCTTGTAATATTTTAGGAGAGAGCCAAAAGTTCTAAACACAAATCCCCATCGTTCTTTCCCTGAGATTCTGAAAAATATGCATGACATTTAGCATAAATCTTGCAATACGCTCTGTCATGCACCGTGCTCAAGAACAGCGCTCTCTGACACAAGGTTTTGTCTGAGCAACAACTGTTGGGCTGAGTCTAAAGGGATAAACTCCACTCTATCAAGTAAAATAAAGGTGTTACAGGATCAGAGAAAAGTAATGTGATAATTTTTCCATGCATTTATGTATTAAATCCTCCAGCGATGCTCTCAGGCTTTTTCTCATTCCTTCCCCTTCTAGCAGGGATTTGGAGAACACCTTTTAGGAAAGAGTGAGAGGTCTTGAGAAAAGATGACTGTTCTTCACACTAGTGACCATTAGAAATTCATGCTTTTACCATAGCTACAGCAAAGAAATCTAAATGACTGATATATGGAAGTTGCCATTGCTACCTTTGTTGACAGCCCTTAAAGGAAGAAATATTCTAGGTAAAGGTAAATGTTTCATGTTAGGCCTTCTGCATTTCACTGAGGATGTCTGGATTATGTTGACCTTTCTGCTGCCTTAATGTCTTTCTAAGAGACAGTTGAAACCAAGGGATTATATTGGACAGCTCAACCAGCTTTTACCCATCCGTTTTTTCCATGCAGCTCAGAAAACATTAATGCTATTAGCAGCACCAATATTGGAGTTTGGGATTAAAAAAGCCAACAAGGCAGTTTTAACAGCGCAAGAGACTTAGATTGAAAAGTTAAAAAAGATGTGGGCTTAATCAATGATTAAAACAAATGTCCTTTTTGTATAATTGGAGTAGGATGGTGTGAAGTTATTTCCTCCCAGCTCCACATAAGGAATTCCATGGTCTGTTCTAAATTATAGTACAATAAATGAGGAATGATTCTTCTCATCAGTTATAGTCATATCATCACCTTACAATGAGGATATGAAGGAGTCTAATGACTGGTAGGATCAGATAATAGTACCTTGTTTGACAGATCAGGTCTGATTTGCTTTTGAAAAATCTATGTGGTTCGCTTAAAAGTTTCAATGCTGCTAGTCTCTGGAATTTAAAACGTTACAGAAATGTCATTCTTCCGAGTTAAAAATTGCAAAAAGTGTAAGTAATGCCCCTATCAGATATTACAGCAATTTTTTAAAATTAGTGTTTTCCTGACACAATTTAGCTTAAATAACACATGCTGTGGGGATACCTGCAGGAAGCCAAACAAGTCTAATGTATTGGGTCTTTACCCTGTCTTATTGGGTATCTTCAACCTGGTGATGTGGAACTTATAATTTAATATTTTTTTCTACTTCTCACCTAGCAGAAAGACTGAGGAGGGAATAGAAACATGTGCTTCTCTAGAATTATGGCTAGGTAAAAGTACAGTTAGATCATAGAAAGGAAATGGGCAAAACTGGCTGGAGAATAAGCCGTTCCTACGCAGCTAATTCTATGTAGGGCTGTCAAGTTTTAAGGGTAAGCACTATTCCCGATGTCTTCTAAATAGAACAGCTCTTTGTTAACAATTATAATGCTTTTTCCACATCATGTAGATATGTACCATTATTCACTTCCACTTTGCCACCATTAATTAATAAAGCCTGATGTCCACCTCTTTTCATTCAATTATAATGTAGAAAGAACTTCTCATTGCCCTTTAGAAAGAACTGCAAAGCATTGTCTCGATAATGACTCATTCAAAAAAACTTCACAGACTTACAGAGCAGCTTACAGCTGCACAGTCCACCCTGTGAAAACTGAAATGGATACACGGATACAACAGGGATGACTTTGAACATTCAGAGATATCACTTGGGGTCCTTGTATTGTAATCCAAATGTCAAAGGCAGCCCAGGACTACAGGATCTTCCACTGCTACAGTGTCTACGGGGACAGAAAGGGGCTCTGTTTTTGCACTGGATGCGTCAAGACTTGTTTGCCTGGCAATGCCTTGGTCCAGGACATTCCAATCTCTAAGTCCTACTTTATAGCATACGCCAGTGTTCACAGGACATGACACATATGCCTGCCAGAAAAGCAGCACTGCTGAAATAGTTCCTCCTTCTACACAAAATGAAAGAAATCTCCAATGTCTTTTTAATAGTCTGTGGCATTTTAGTAAAGGAACTAATAGATCAACATTTCTGTGAAAGGCTTCTGTAGCAAATCCTATTGCCCATTATTTTGTCCGGCTTCTGATGCTTAAATTTTGCTAGGCTTTTGTGGTAATCAACTAAATAAAGCAGCTAAAGGTTCAGGGAGAAAACAGATGATTCATTAAAGTTTTATTACCTTTCAAGCTTGTATAGGACATTTGTGGAGTGTAACATGATAGAATATATACTTAATATTTCCCCTAGTTCACCAGTCCTTTTCTCCTAAACCCGGGCAAATTCATTCACAGGGCTGTTACAGAGTATTTTCTGCAGATTGAGAAATGTACAGCTGATACTTCTCAGTAGGTCTTAGCACATACTGAGGAAATTGATAACGCTCTGAACTGCCACGCAGTCACTTGCAAAACGCTCTTTTTATGGTTATGCCACCTGTTACTCCTCAGAAAAATTTAATCTGTGCTTTGCTCTTTCAAAGTGGCAGCAAGCTTTAGCAGAGCCGGCTCAATGGTAAGAGATATTAACTGTGAAAATACATGCTTTCATGAACCTACATCAATTAGTGCTTGATGAGATTTTCATGAGAAGTATAGCAGCCATGCACTAGAATTAGAAAACTGATTCTAAAACTGGTGTTTTCTACTAAATGTGAATTGTTCCTGGTTTATATTAAATTTGGGTAAAATCAGCCTTTACTTCTCCTGGTAATACAGAGTCTGTGTAGGTGAGGGCAAAACCTGGAGCCGCTGTACTGATGGGGTGGCAAAGTTTCAGTGTTCAGCAGCACAATGCTGTTGGATTGGCTCTTTAGACATCCCTGTTGCAATCAGCTGAAGATGGGGACCCAAGCAGCATCAGAAGTACAGTCATATCTTTGTAGGAGTTAGAACAGCATTACGATTCTGTGGTCACCTTGCTCTCAAACTCTTCGGCTTCTTTCAGCTCCCGGGGATACCCATCGATCAGGAATCCTTTTGTGTCCCCTAACTTGGAAACCATGGCTTCCTTCAGTAGCTCTAGGACAATACCCTGCATTGGAAAGAGAGGGAGTTACTTCATTAATTAGTAAGAAAGATTGATACCTTTGTTTGTTACACTGACTTTAGACCTACGCCCTTGAGAACTGCTTTGTTTTGCTAAAAGCAGGTCCTGTGAATGCAGGTGTTTTTCTTGCCTGGCAGGTAGCAGGGCACCCTACTTTTCCTTCTCTCAGGACCAGCTACACTACACAAATCTAGTGTTGCAAGCCAACCAAGAGTTCCCAAAGTGTCCTCTAGATAGCTGGGAATATTTCATAGTTTCAAAATTAATGTTAATACCTGTGAAACTTTGGAGTACTGCTGCAGCATTTTCCAATCTGATTGCATTTTGCTGTGTCATTGATATAATTGTATTACATGGAAAGTGACGAGAGACCCATCTGACCAAACACACCGAAGAGCAAAGCAATCAAAACCAAGCATCAGCACAGCTTTTAGTTTCCCCTGAGCAGCACTTCCCAGTATCTTTCATTAACAAATGCATCCTACGATCTAGCTGCACTTGATGAAGTCCCACCAAGAGTTGGGGCTGCAGACCTGCCATGTAAAAGTCAAGTCCAGCTGCGAACAACACACTGTCTTCATAGTCTCCATTAAACTGCAGTCCAGCTACTCTGGGAAGTCAGCCAGCTCTGCAGGGAACTGCTGCAGGTATTGTAAATTAGAATAGCTGCCAGGAAGACCAGCTCTGAATCTGAAATGTGAAGCTATAAAATGGACATAACATTTCTGTCTCCTATACTTATTTTTACATTTTGCAATGCATAGAGCAGCATCTGTCTCACTGTATTTCATGACTAATTTGTTTGCTATTGAGTCTGAAATGTAAAGAAATACTGGCATAGAAAGGGGAAAGAAGTGCCACAGATCTGGCAATGATGAAACCATCTCCCTCAAGTTGCAGATTAATTTTACTTAAATGGGAATCATCAGCTCCAGTCTCCTATTTCCACCCTTTTAGACAATCTACCTACCACTGCCTTTGTTTAACCATTAGGACACCAAATAAAACCGTCTCTTACGCCAGGCACAGGTTCACCACAATCCATGATGTCCTTGATCAATTTACTTCTCTCCGATAATGATGATAACTCATTTTGGAGAAGGTCACCAGTGGACAGGTGAGTGAATCCATATTTCTTGGCTAACTGTTCGCATTGGCTACTTTTGCCAGAGCCAGGGCCACCTTTGTGAGGGAAAAATATCTAGAATTAGAAAAGAATAAATATCTTCCTTTTCTCAAACTACAGCAACCAAGAAAATGGGAGGAAATTGATGAGACTGCCTATTTTGCAACTTATTTTTGCAAAGACACTCTATACAGTAGAACAACTCACATACTTCTCTTCTGATACACTACACTGCTGACTCAAAAATGTGTACCAAAGTTGAAGGAGTCATGCCAGCGTGAAATCTCTTGCAGAAGAGAACCTGTTCCTAAAACACCATTACCATGTAAAGGAAAAACGTGCAGCAGAGTGTCAGGGGGGAAGGGTATTGGACTCAGGACATGTTCAGCTTGATAGCTGCAACAAATATTAGCAACCTAATGTTCACTGCATGCTTGCGAGGGAAATCTTTTGCCCCCATTTACGGAATGGAAAGGTATAGGCAAAGAAATGGTGAAACCTGCCTCTGTTATGTGGGATGAACGTAGGTGTACAGTAACTGAACCCTTTTGCGCTGTGGTAAATGTAAGAGCAAAATTTCACTGTGCTCGCGCCCTTTTCCTTTCAGATGGAAAGCTCTCACGTGCTACTATGTCTGCCGGAAACTGAGAGCCAGGTACTGAAGCTGCTAAATGCTGACGAAGGCTCGGTAACGCCGCTCCCTGCAGCTGTGGTACCGGTTTGCTCTTCACGCATGCTGCAGGGAAGCGTAAGAGTAAAGTGCTCAGCAATAAGGGCACATGGAGACCTTGCCACCACCTGCTCTTCTACATCCACAACTGTACTCAGCCAGGAGCTGGAAAACCATTTCTGAACCAGGCCCAGAGTCAAGCAACCAGAGGGATGAAGGGCAGTCTCAGGCGACAGGGCGCTCAGGTGAAGCTGCTCAAGTGGATTTTCCACAGGCTGAAGGGGAGGCTCCCGCAGCTGGCCCACAGCTCACCACAGCTGCAGGCTGGGTGCTCGCATCCGCCGGGGGCCTGTGGGGAGACAGAGGGGGCGGGAGGGGAAAGGCAGCGACTCGGGTGAATGCTGCGGGTGTCCTCCTGTCAGAAACGGCTCCTCAAGCCTCCCTCTTCCTTCAGCAGGAGGGTTACCACCACCTCAAGAGTCCCAAAACTCTGCCTCCCTTGGATGCCTCTCTGGCAAGCGCCCTTTTTCTGGGGCTATCGCAGAGTCTCTGGGTGCCTCCTTACTCTGCAGGTGCTGGCAATGCCCTGTCCCACCTCCTCAATGGAGGTGGCTGCCTTTCCTCCCCAACTCCGAAGGCTGACCCTGTGAAATGCCAAATGCCTCTTCAGCTGCTCACTGAGCAGCAGCAGCCACCCCAGCCCAGCTGGAGAGGCAGGCGGTCCATGGAAGTTCCTGGAAGCTACTTCTCAGGGATCCTGCTCCCGTGGCTGTGACCTCCAGAGCTGCTGGCGGAGCTGAGGTGAGCGCCCCACGAGGGCTGAACCGGGTGGGGAGGGCTGAGGGGCCACGTTGGTGCCGGGGGAGGCTGGGAAAGCAGATTTCTGTCATGACAATATTGGGATTTCGGGAGCAGCATTTTTACAGTCTTTGATGGATCTATTCAGAAGATCTACTGCAGTTGGAGATAATTATACCCTTGTAGGAAGGGAGTGCTCAAAAATCAAAGGAAGAGGCAAGCCCCCAAAAACCCCAACTTTTCAATAAAGTTTTTTAAGCAGGTGATGTGCATATTTATCAACTGTTGGGGCTTGCAAGTATGACTACATAGCTCTATTATGTTGATTTAAGATGCTAGAAAATACCTGATTTTCCTTTTTGGTTATATTTCCGTGAATAAATATAGGAATAACATGTTCATGATAGAGTGCATTTGGCACCATCTCTTCCTTGAACTTTCTTCTAACTTTTGCATTTAATTTAAGAAATAATTGCTTCAAGCATATAATTTTCAGAGAAGTTGCAGTACTGTAGCTGGGAATAAAAATTGGGTCATAAGGCAGCAGCATCAAAGGTACGGCTTTGTCTACTGTAACCTGGGGTCTTTTACTTCAGCTTCACAAAGACAATTATCAGCCCATGGTGTGAGAATTACACTTGTGCTACAATTTTAGCTAGAAATATCTTTGTCGCAGTCTCATTTTCTTTCCAATGTGCGTTGCATGTTGTTTTTCTATTGCTTTAATGAGAAGAAAATTATTCTTTTGTGAAAGCACCAATTGAAAGAAAACAAGGAATAAATAAGAGTGGCTATAGAGAACCAGATACAGAGAAATTATAGGCAAATTATCTGTAATGAGACCGTTAAATATCTGTAGTGTCAATTAATTTTATTTCTGGTCTGTTTTGGTTTTTTAGATTAGTAAGTTTGTGTGTGCATGTGCTTGTTTACACATTCTGTCTCCTGGCCTTGAATATATTAGCAGTGCAGTAATTTAATCCCATTTATTTGTTGTATATACACAGTATCAGAAAAGAACAGCTATAAAGATGACTTTATATGACTGTTTCTCTTCTGAATGTAGAGTGAAACCTGAAATTTCATAATGTCCCTTCATATACTAAATAAATTAGAACTCTTTTTAGAAATAACAATACAAGGACAATTTTTGGCTGTTTAGCTAGCAGGTAAATATTCAGAAGAGTTGCTGTGTTTCTGTAATACCTTTATCTGTTGGTATTTTAAGAGAGAACACCGTCAGAATGACCCATTATGCAGGGCATACGCCAAGGTGAGCATTACTGTGCCTCTAAAACATTAATTAAAACTGACCATGTTTATTTTTGATAGAAGAGTTCCAACAAAGCTGAGATTAAAATGCTGAGCTCTTTAAAGAGGAAAAAACATAATTCAGTAACAGTTATGTGCTGGAAATGGTAATTTTTATGGCCACTGCTATTATTTAGTATCATTTGATGAGTAGCAAAGCATCATACTGCTTGACAAATGTACATGGCCCACTTTACAAAGTCTTGTGTTTCCTTACCAACGAATGAGACCGCAGTTCTTGCTTGGCCTTATCTGAGAAGAGGCTGAATGCCCCCAGGAAATTCAGCACTGAGGGCTCAACATGTACTCAGCATGTACACCAGTATTAATTTACATTTACAGTTCAACTATTAGTTAATGTCTTGTCTCCCTCTGAAGGCTAGTATATAATGTGACTGAAAATGAGCTATTTAAGTGGGAAAGAATGTGAAAGTGCATTTCCTTACTCATGAGATACTTCCTTCCAGCTCAGGGTATATACTCACAGGATTGCTATAAAAGCAGTTTAACAGCAAATTAACCCTGCAGTCATGTGGCTTATTATCAATTTGTAGTGTTGTAAAATTTGTATTTTTCTCTTTTTAGAGGGTCTTTATTAAATCTATGCACCCTTCTAAAAAAAAGAAGAGAAATCTAATAATTTAATTGAAGAAAGTTTAAGGAACAACAGCTGCATATTAAATATAACAAAAGTTAGCACAAAGATATTTTCAGTTAAGAAGGCTTCTTGCAACTTGTTATGCTGTTTTTCTAACAGAGAAAAAAACTGAGATATTGGAAAAAGGTCGTGAAGTTTCCTTCTCCTAATAATTGAGCCATTGGGAAAAATATGTCCCTGCTTTTGCTCTGAAGCCGTAAGATTCTTTGTGAATACTGTCATTTTTTCTGTATGCTTTCTGTATGCATCTTTTACTCTGCTATGTATGTTTTGGAAAACAAATTGTGTTAGCTGGTGACAGACTGATTCACGGTAACTTGCTATTCAGATTAATCACGTTTTCTTATGATTTTCATATATGACATAAAGCCTAGAAAATGGCCAGAGGAATTATGAGTATGCTGTGACCTGTAGGAGAATGTGGAAGAACTACTAGCAGTTCTTCAATGTTAGCATGCTTTTGTATTATGCTAGTATTGCTAAGTGCAGTACATCTTGCTTTAAAGCTCATTCATTCACTTCATAAAAAGAAAAAGTTGCCGATTCAGAAATTATTATTCTTGGAAACTGAATCCTTTGTGTGTCCCTTTGTGCTTTCTGATGCAAACAGTAAGCAAGTATCTGGAACCAGGGTACTAGACAGAGCCTAAAAATTAAATACTGTTCTGCATACTGCTTTTCTGTAGACAAGGCTGGATTAAAAGGTCTATGTGCTCCCTTAGTGCAGTTTTCCTTTCCATTCTGTTGATTCAGCTGCCTGTGAAACTGTGTAAGGGGATCTTCTGGTAAATAAGTTTCTTGCAGCACTGCTGACTTAGGTGGTCACCTTTCCCCATTTAATTATTGAATGCAGAAATGCTTCACGGAGAGCACTTCAAGGGGAGAAAAAGAGTGGTCTCAGCGGGTAGGGAGAAATGACAACTGCCCAAGCAGCACTTCTGCATGTTTAGCTGCAGTCTGCTTTAGATCAGTGAAAGATCTCATTTAAGAAATAGAGTCTTACACCTGCTCTCCTTCATGCCCCAACCCCCCCTAGACTATGAAAGACCGCAAGCCCAGGCGTGTGATTCAAACGTGCCGGTCTGGCCTCGAGCACAACATCACAAGCAGATGAATCAATGATGCTAGAGGGAGCTGGGAATGCTGCTGGGAGCGAGCCGGGACAGGAACAAGCAATGTGAGCAGTTCATGAACCGGCTTTGCTGCCAGAAGTATTAATGAAGCAGAAAAATCATACAGATGGGCTGGGATGTCTCTAATTTAAACTTGCCAAATTTTATGAGTTTATCGTATACCAAAATACTATGAACATTTACTTAAAATGCCAGCAGTAGGATTTACAAGAGAGTCCCACCATTCATTTTAAAATGTTTCCATTTCTAGACCTTATTTTCATAATAAGTATCATCCCTCTATCATGAAAAAGTGCTTGTGGGGGAAACCTAGCTGCACAATGGAGCCTCAGAAGTCAGAATTGAAATCAAAATTACCCCAGCCAAGCTACCCTTATATTCAAGCTATGATTTTGGAGGCCATGATCAGGTTGGCAATTCTATCAATGCTACTTGGATTATTTATACAAATAAAACTAAGCCTTAGCTTCAGAATGTGGCATTTGAAAGCTTCTCAATAGCACCTCATCTGTTCACATATGATTTTAGTCTGAGTGAAACCATATAGGAATGATGCTGCTGTTTAATAACAAGAAAAATCCGTCGTGTTTTTTGTTTGTTTGTGGTTTTTTTCCTCATCCCTGAAAGATGGTTTTAATCAAAAAACAACCTGGAGCACATATTGGCAGAGTGGTGTGATATCCTGGGACACTGCTGGGTTTTCATCCCTCTTTTTAAAAAAAAAAAAAAAAAAAAAAAAAAAATTTGGGGTTTTTTTTCCAAAGAAG
>VZTL01037325.1:0-35902 GCA_013400535.1 Scopus umbretta | reverse complement strand
AATTCACCTCATTTCTCCCTTTTTCCCACAAGACAGCATTCCTGAAACACAGCATATTTTTGTCACCTTGTGGATGGAAAGGCCACAGGAAGCCCATTTCACCCTGATCCAGGCAGGATCAGCCAGTGAGCTGTAGCTCTGTGTCCGTAGTGTCTGTAGCTCTGGGACACATCTCACAAGCTGGCTTGTTGCTGGATGGCAGAGGCAGGGCAACAGAGCCTCCATGGAGCTGAAGTCGTACAAATACATCTCATTGCAAGCAGCCAGGAAAGGAAACAAATATCAGGGGCCATGCCAAGCCCTAAATGAGGTATGTAAGAGGCCAGGACCTCAGCTGGCAGAAAAAAGGTTTGCTGAGATTCATCTTGTATCCAAAAATCTAAAAACGTGTAGAAGGTGCATACAACCGTGTATTACTTGTCACCAGGTAGGCTGGTACAGACAAGTTCCCTCTGCCATAGATTTTATACTGTTGGACATGGTTCAGATTTTGAAGTGAAGTGTGTTTTGAAGTGTGAAGTCATTTCCATACTTCCACAAGAGATGCTGAGTACTTTAAAATGTCTGCCCGCTTCATTACAGTTACCAGATTGGAGCCAAGCAGTCACTAGAATCTGTTGGTGTGTTCCACTGAGATGGAGGCCAGCTGTCCTGGAGAAGAGGGAACGTGTGCTGGAGATCTCTATCCAGCACACAGGGGAAAGGAGACGAGTAGGTTTAAGCAATTGGTGGCTGAACCTGGATTTTGCAATCTGCAAGTCCAAAGTTTCATGGAATAAAATGACTTTTCTTACTGCAAGCGCTGGATTAGCAATGCAGAGCCAGCAATGGGGAACACCCTTGGTGAAAAATGTCAGCTTCATTCTCCTTTCCAAACTGTGTAGGTTCCCCACCATGGACTTTTCTTGCAATTAAAATTGAATAATAAATGAAAATGAGAAACCATTAGCCCCAGAGCTATAGGCACCATTTTCTTCATAGCTTACCGCTGGGAGGACAGCTAGTTAATATGACACAGAACACATGGAAAAATCGCACTCATTTCCATATTGCAGGTGTTGGTCTCATGCCATTACATTTTAGGACAAGGGAACTGTGTGAGTGGTCCTGGGTGGGAGCTCTGCTCACTGTGGAGTCCCATCCTTGGAGCCTCCTTTCTGAAATATTCACAAGATGACACCACATCCAAGTGTCTCTGGTATGTCCATGCCAAGTGAAAATTAGTTTTCCACTGCAGTGGAGTTGTGCTATTAAAGCAGCAGGGAAGAGAGGGCGCAGTCATAACCCTTACTTTTCCATGCCAAGGTTAAAAAATAGCCAGTGTACAACAGAGCGCGGATTCATTTGTCTGAGTTTATTTGTCAGATAAACCTGGGCTGCTGGTGGAGCATGACTGTTCCCAACCTAAGTGGGTGCCTAGACAATGCCTCATGGTAAGAAAAGCTCTGGCAAGCAAAATCTTGCCATTGTCAAGAGAACCTAGCTTAAGACTTTAGATTGTATACCAATTTTCTGAATAAATTTGGAATCCAGAGACCATATTTACAGTAAATAGTAAATATATGTAAATAGGTCTTCTTGTAAAAGAATATAAGCTGCTCTCAGGGAGTGCAGTACACACTCCTTGAAGTTTTGTAACTTTGATGACCATACTTCTCATGGGGAGATGCTATGTGGCAAAGCTGGTATCAGTTCTGGAGTTGGTAGCAATAGGATAGGAGAGAGATCCTTCACAGAATAAAGCATATCCAGAGATGCAGACAGTATGGTCTTCTACAGAACTGTATGGCAGCTATAAGCTATTTTAAATCTACATTTTTCAAGGCATCTTGCAGAACCTGCCAACCAAATAGTTCAGGCCTGTGCAGCATCAAAATACAGTTACTTCAAATCATCTAGGAGCAAAGATGTACAGCATGACAGTAGTTTGTGTTTCACCAGTTTCCTGCTGATCTTCAAAAGCATACTGTCTTCACAGTGACTTGAGCTATACGTTTGATATGTTTATCTGCTGGGCTGGGAGTAATTTTGATGGTTGATAATAATCCAAAATGTGTGGGACTGCTGGACAAAATTCCAAATTCCATATTGACTAGCAGCTCAAAAGGCAAAACACAGCTTTTAAGGGGTGGTAATAATTTAAAGGGCAAACAAACCTGCAGCTGTTTAAAGGAGAAGAGGGGATTCAACAGTATGTTGAAAGCAGAAGGCTGTCTCCCAAGCAAATGCCATTGTTTCCATGTCTCAGGCTCTTTCCATGGACTTGGCTTGGTTGGTTTTCTTCATGTTAGGGTAAGGGGTATGGTGTGAATGTTTATTTCTGCCTGAGGAACTGATTTTAATGTAAACGTCTCAAATCCTATACCATGGAGGTCTTCAGAGAAGTCCCACTTGGTTTGGAATTCTGCACAATTACAAGCTGTTTCGTTTCCTGTTACCTTTTTAAAAAGTCTTAAAACTGAGAAACCCAGTGAAGCACGAAAACCTTCTAATATTTATCATAGTCAGCAACAGAAATCTTGTTCTAAGATAATGCAGTCTGTATGTTCTTCCATGTTACTGATGTCCTGATACCAGTATCCTCAGGTCTGAACTAGACATGTCTTTGACTGAGACAGACAGTGGCTGCTTTCTGTTGTCAAGCTGCATCTATATTTTACAGCAGCATTTCGTAGCTCAGGTGATGGGGGTTGGAGACTGCGTATATACCTGTGTGTGCTTAAGCTACTGAGTTCAGAAGTTTATGTGAGATTGGAGATAATATCCTGCTGTTTGTGGCACGCAAAAAGAAACAGAGGTAGGGAGCTTTCCATTCCTGCTGCCAGGCCGTGAATGTTTGGCCAGCAATATGTACCACAGTGCTGTCTTGATGCTTTCCAGCTGATTTCTGCAAAGAAGTTCTGCTGTATTAAGTCAAACTAGTGGCTGAAAAGTTCAGAGTCCCTTCCTCTGGGAGGAGGCAAACGCTGGAGGAAAAGGCAGTGTACATTGACATCTATTCCTGCTTGCGATGGTAGTGAAGTGCTCAGAACAGTAATATTCTCTGCCACTCTTTTGGTGTTAGGGTGGCTTTTGGCACAAGTTGGAGATCTGTGAATCTTCTCTTGATCCACTTGGTATGCTGCTTTGTCTCTTATTGATGCTGTGTGGTCAGCTGAATTTCCTACTGACATCTTCAGGAAGACCAGTCTCAGCTTGCCCGACGTCTGTGAACAATTCTAGTCCAAGGTCCTCAAAAAGACTAGGTCTCCAGACTAAACTTAAAGCTATCTGTTTTATGGTCTTCTTTCATTTCCAGTGCCTCCCTTTAGGTCCACAGGGATTTGTGGAGACTTTGTGGGTTGCCAGCTTTTGGTTCTTCAGTTAAATTGAGCTGTGCCTCCTCAGGGTACTACCTCTTCAGCAAAATGTGCATGCCAAAGGTCAAATGTAACAAACCCCCTGAGATTCCTTCTGGAAAGGCATCTCAGAGGTTTCATGGAGAGCCGGTGGCAGAAATCCAGATAAACCACATGAGTCCAAAATAAACAACCTTCTTCCCCAGAGCAGCTTCTTCCCACTCTTCTTGCTTCCTCTTGAGACCTCTTCCGATGCCCTTGGATGTAGAAGCTGTCAACACCTCCTCCTCTTCCCAGGCTCACTAGATTCTGTAGTCACAGCCTGTCTGGGAACCTCATCAACCCACCAGTGTGTCTGGCTGGGGGAGGACAGAAATCACTTCCCTGCAACTACCTGCTCTCAGAAGCCCAGGTGTAATTACCCTGTCAGTGTGGAAGCTGTCCGCTTCCCATCCTCTGCTGAAAAAATATCCTCTTTCCTTGCCTGAACTCATACCAGATAAATGTGCTTTGTAACATGTCTCTCTTTGTTCCTAAATCTGATTCATCCTTCCAAGGCTGTTTAGCAAGGCAGGCAAGATGGAGCTCTAAGTTCAAGCATGGCAGCACAGCCCCCGTGCAGCCCTGTTGAAGTTCAGCTTTCAAACATTAATGGTCATGGCTGGCCAAGCAGAAAAGAAGTATTTTCTTTCTCAGGTTCTCGAACCTGGTCAGGGAGATTGGCAGCAACGAGGAGGCTGGGGCACAGCCAGGTTTTTGGTTGTTGATGAGGGCTGCGATGGGGAGAGGACGAAACGGGTTGCAGGGAGGGTGTAGTACGCTGCCTGGTGGGAAAGGGCTTGCCGGAGATGAGGACAGCACTGGGTGTCCTGTGCTGTTCTTTAATGGCTGTGGCCTGGCTGTGCTAGGGAGCGTGACGCAGGATCGGGCAATCCTGACGCTGGCTCCCATCCTTCACTCTTACTCTCTACTTCTTTATTTCAAGAAAAATAATAAAACCAAGCAAAACGGACAATTTACCTTTCTGAGGGGTGTTTACCTGCTGCTATTCAACCAAGGGGCTGGGGTGTGACGAGGAGTTGGGGCTGACGCCTGGGGCTCCTCCCTCAGGGCGGGGGGAGGGCACGGCCTAACCGGTTGCTGGGGCCGCGCTGCGCCTAGCAACCGCCAACCCCGGCTCTGCGCTTGCGCAGTGCGGCGCCCCGCGCCGCGGGGCAGGCCGGGAATGCTGGGAGCCGCCGTTGGCGGCGGCGGCGCGGTCCCGCCGCTGCTATGAACGAGGCGGTGGTGCGGCGGACACAGGAGTCCTTGGGCCGAGTGATCCGCAAGCCGCCGCTGACGGACCGGCTGCTGAGTAAGCCGCCCTTCCGCTACCTGCACGACGTGATCACCGAGGTGGGCCCGGAACCGGCCTGCGGGCCGGCTCCGCTGTTGCTAGGCAACGGGGCCTGACGGCGGGCTCTGCCGCCCCCTGGCGGGCGGGCGTGGGGGGAGGCGCAGGGCTGCTGGGGGGGCGCTCCCCGGCAGGGAGGGGGAGCCGGGCCCGGGGCGCTCCCTCACCCGGGATGGGGGTGGGGAACCCCCCTCACCTTTGCGGGGCCTGCGCAGGGTGGCGAACGCAGCTCAGCGCTGCTGGGGGCGCGCTCGGAGCGGCAGGTGGATCTCGGGGGGGCGGGGGGGTGTTAGTAGGGGAGTAAGTAAATCTCGGGGTTTTTAGGGTGGCTGCTGGTGGTTAGGACCGGACGAGGCGGGTCAGAGGGGGTGTGACTCCTTCCCTCGGGCTGGTGTGGAGTTGCTCTTCTGTGAAACCTGCTAGTAGGTTGTTTGCCTGCCTCCCATTTAAAAAAAAANGTTTTTTGCCTCCCCCCCATTAAAAAAAAAAAAAAAAAAAAGAAGTCTTTTATACTTACTAAGCTGATGCTTTTATATAGACTCACATGTAAAGAAGTCAACAACACAGTAATGCAGAGCCACGTTTAAAATGCATACGCTGGTTTCTATGTTGTGAATCTCCCAGATTCACCAACCGTCAAGGTTAAAGATGCCTGAGCCTTAAGCAAGGATTAAGTCGTTCCAGAGTGTGTTCAGAGACGCTGCGTACCTCTGAACCAGCTCTAGAAATAGTTCTAAATGAGGTATCACCTCTGAAAGCAAGTAAGGCCAACACGTTTCCTGTTGCCACACAAGCTTTACTGAACAGAGGCCTTCGAGTGTTCTTAACTCACTCCTTTTCTTCTGTTTTCAAGGTAATTAGAGTGACAGGTTTTATGAAAGGACTTTACACGGATTTCGAATTGAAATCAGATAACGTTAAGGTGGGTAACAAACTTCCTGATTTATTTAGCTGTAATATTAGTATTCTTTGAAACTTGCCACAAGGTACTTTTGGTCTTTTCTGCATTGAACGTCAATGACCTGTCTTTAGTTTTGTGGAGAAATTGTAAAAGCTATTGCCTTGTGGTTATATTATGCATGGGGTGAACACCTATAGATTGCATTTGTGGATGTGACATGAACAAGCTGTTGTGTGTAAAGAACTGTTTCTGTAAAGACCTTGAAACAGTGCGGGTTGATCTACAAACATCTTGGTTTAGGTTTCCAAAATACTGTTGTGCTACAGATGAACAGGATCATGATGTAGCAAAATTGCCTTGAAGTAGTTAGGCATTGGTGATAAATCATAAACACTAGAAATCCACATGCAGCGTTTTTAAAGAGCCTTATGGTCTCTTGTCATGGTTTAGCACCAGCCAGGAGCTAAGCACCACGCAGCCGCTCACTCGCTCCTGCCCCAGTGGAATGGGGGAGAGAATCAGAAGGGTAAAAGTGAGAAAACTCATGGATTGAGATAAAGACAGTTTAAAAGGTAAAGCAAAAACCACACACACAAGACAGCAAAACAAGTAATTAATTCACTGCTTCCCATTGGCAGGCAGGGGTTCAGTCATCTCCAGGAGAGCAGGACTCCATCACGTGTAACCATTACTTGGAAAGACAAACACCATCACTCTGAACGTCCCCCGTTCCTCCTCCTTCCCCCAGCTTTGTACGCTGAGCATGATGCCATACGGTGTGGGATATCCCTTGGGTCAGTTGGGGTCAGCTGTCCCGGCTGTGTCCCCCCTCCCAGCTTCTTGTGCACCCCCAGCCTGCTCGCTGGTGGGGTGGGGTGAGGAGCAGAAGAGGCCTTGACTCTGTGCAAGCCCTGCTCAGCAGTGATTAAAACACCCCTGTGTTACCAACACTGTTTTGAGCACAAATCCAAAACATAGCCCCATACTAACTACTGTGAAGAAAACTAACTCTATCCCAGCCAAAATCAGCACATCTCAGTGGAATGTATCGTTTTATATTTATTGTTTTATATGTGTGTGTCTATATATACCTACATCTATATATACTGTATACATATATGCAGTAAATATTCTTGCTTAATATTNCTTGGCCACCTGGGCACACTGCTGGCTCATATTCAGCTAGTTGTTGACCAGCACCCCCAGGTCCTTTTCTGCTGGGCAGCTTTCCAGCCACTCTTCCCCAAGCCTGTAGCGTTGCATGAGGTTGTTGTGACCACAGCGCAGGACCCGGCACTTGGCCTTGTTGAACCTCATACTGTTGGCCTCAGCCCATCGATCCAGCCTGTCCAGATCCCTCTGCAGAGCCTTCCTACCCCCAAGCAGATTGACACTCCCACCCAACTTGGTGTCATCTACAAACTTACTGAGGGTGCACTCAATCCCCTCATCCAGATCATTGATAAAGACATTAAACAAGGCTGGCCCCAATACTGAGCCCTGGGGAACACTGCTTGTGACCGGCCACCAACTGGATTGAACTCCATTCACCACCACTCTCTGGGCATGGCCATCCAGCCAGTTTTTAAGCCAGCGAAGAGTACACCTGTCCCCACCATGAGCCGCAATCATGCCACACGTTATTTGCCACATCATGGCAAATAATGCAGTGTGTGTTTGTTGCTAGTTAGGCAGCTACATCCGTTGGTGATTGTTTAACATAGCAACTGAAAGTATGAGGACTATGAGCCTGGCTTGTTGCCCATATAGCCAGTTGCATGGATGTTTTACTTATTTCTTGCAGCTAATTATTGATCTGATATGTATGTTTATCTCTGTGATGGTTCTTATTGTTGTTGCGATAACTAAAATCTAAATTAGTTATACAAGGCATTGTAGTTTTTATTGGTACTGTCCCTGTTGAAGCTTGTCAGTAGTTTCTACGACAAAGAGTAGCTCAGCACATGCTGCCTCTTCTTTGGAGAGCACCGTGCATTTTATTTGTGGATCAAAAAAGCAGATTTCCTAGCAACTCCTGAATAGGTCTTTGTACCTACATACTGTGATAGCTGTGAAGCTGCACCACTCTTGAGTACCTCTCTGAGAATTTATTTCATAGTCCATGAGATCATGGTTTTCAAGAGTTCAGGCAGAGGAGATGAAAATGCTGTAATGTGGGGGAAAACATCTCTAGCTTGTGTTCCTGTTTTCAAGACACTGGTCGGGAGAAAGGCTTGCTGGTCACAGGATGCTTCCTTACTGTGATTTCTGGTGGCAGTGTAGAAAATCAAGAGAGTAATCTTTATGCAGAGATCCAAACTACCCATAGAGAGCTAGAGTTGGAGAGCAGCAGCCGAAGTCCGTGTTATGAATAGCTGTATATATTTCTATGCAAGGGTGATCTGCTTGATATAACTAAGGAATGATACTCATCTGGTGTGATGATCTGGCAGTAGATACACAGACTTGGAATGGACAGGATGCCTTCAGAAAAGAGAATAGGTTTGTACCCACTGTGAAATAGTCCCAGTACTGTACTCCACAGTCTGCTTGCTGTGGGCTGGGAAAAACTGACGGTTGCTCTTTGCAAGCTGGCTGTGCCCTGCTGTTGCAGATCACGAGGTGCATGGACTGAAATTAGGAAAACCCAAAGCTTGCAGTCCAGCCTCTGTGGTGGCTGGGGCTGGCTTCTGATCTGGACATCCCCTTGCATGCTTTGCAGCATCAGGCACACATACGTGCAGCAACTGTCTCTGTTTCATTCATGCGCTTGCAGCAGAACCCAGCTCTTGTTCATGGAGAGTGGCTCTGGGACTTGAGATAACACAGGAACAGCTCTATTAAGCTCCAGTGCCACAGGGATAGATAGTGCTACTGGGTGGCCTGTAAAGAGTGTCGACCTCGTTCAGCTGAGGAAGTACTGGCTTCTGTTGCCTTCCGCTGTATCAGTATGTCTGTCAAATTAGATCCAGGTCACTCTGGATACTGAGATACTCAGACAGTAAGTGCAGTGCAAAATCAGGTGTTTTACTGGATAATTCCAACTGCTTTTTTTCTGAATTAACTGAAATAGCAGTGATCCACTTTTCAGTTATCAGTTTGAATGCTGTAGTTTATATTCTTTTGAAATTATGCCTATTAAAACACATATACAGAATTCTTCTCACATGGGTTTACTTTTTAACAGGCTAGTAAAATACTGTCTTTATCTCCACTCATGACTGTAAAGGATGAGTGAGTAGACTTCTGTGCTGGGCCTGGTAAATATTCCTTGAATTTTATTATGTTTTATTAATAAAAACATTAAAACATTTTCCCCCCATCCCCACCCCACCCCCTGCCGAGTATGCTGCAGCTGTAGAGACTTCACACCATGATTTCATTCTCTGGGCCAGGAACCCTCCAGTAAAATTCTGCTTGGTGGGGCTGGTGTATTTTGTCTTTATTCTTTTTCTTATGATTTTGCATAATCACCAAAAGCTATCATCTCTGTTGAAGGGCACTTGAGGAAAGTTGTTTGTAAAGTATAATTATAGAACCGAAAGACATCTGGTAATTGCAGAGATAAAAATATGCGCCTGTGTCAGTTTCCCACCATCTTTCCTATGTTTTCTTTATTCACTATTAAGTGTGGTTTGTAAAGTATGCATATGAGCATGCAAGTCCCTCAATTTGGAGTCATATAAGTCCTTTAACTTTGTGACTTCTGTGCTGAAAAACATTCAGGGCAAGAACTGTCCTTCTGAGCAATACATGCTGTAACAGACCTGTTAAGATTCTTTAGTGATTCTTTTGATAATACTTGCAATCACTTCTTAAACAAAACCTTATCTTCTTCAACATGTAATGCTTGAAAACAGAGTGCCAAGGGCCTTATAGCTGTCTTAAAATGCACTGGAGCTAAATGATAAACATATGAAAAAGACAAAATTAGACTTGCACTTTGGTCATTCCAGTTCAATGTTCATCCATTATCAAAGCTGTCATTTCTTAATCAGAAATAAATAGCTAACTATAAATCAGGGGCAGCCCTCTTTCCTGACCTTAAAACCATGTGCTGCTTTTGTACAGATGCTTTCTGTAACTATTCCTCTCATCAGAGTTTTTCCTCGTCTTTAGGTGGTGTGTGGAATTGTTTTGGAGTCTCAGTATTATTTCTTAATTGCTCTTTTACCAGGATAAAGATGCCAAAATCAGCTTCCTTCAGAAAGCAATTGATGCCGTTGTAATGGTGACAGGAGAGCCACTGTCAGTAAAACCAGCGCGTGTTGTGGCTGGACACGAACCTGAAAAAACCAATGAATTTCTTCAAGCAATTGGGAAGTGTTGCTTAAATAACGTAGGACATGACTATATGTATTTTATAGAAGTAGTGATATATTATCAGAGCTTATTTGTAACAGACTTTATTGACACTCGCCTACTATTTTTAATTACACAAGATACATGTTGGGTCGCCACTTACAATAATAACAACACATAGATGCTATATGATCCTTAGCAGAGTTTGAGCCAGGTCTCCTTTCAAATTAATTCTGGATACTTCAGTGCTTTTAATGTATACTGTTTTTTATTTTTCATCTTAGTCATCGGTCTTTTAATAACAATTATAGGTTTGAGGGACAATATGAAGCTTCAGAACTATTAAAACTTTTAAAACTGTAGGATGCAGACACATTAATTATATGATCAGATGCTGCCACCTTTGACTTATCTCCTTTATTTCCTATATTATCTCCTATATTTCAGTCAAATCTCTAGTTCTGTAAAGAAAGTCATTCTTCCAATATGCTGCTTCTTTTGAATATGGAAATGCAGCAAAAGAGAAATTTGATCCTGTTAAAAGTAACTGCAGGGGCAATTCTTAAAGTAACTGTTGCATTCTTAAAATAATTGTTGTATTAAAAGTAATGGGGATCCTTTGCTCATGGCTGTTGCAAAGATCTTTGGAAATATACAGGTATTATCTAAACGCCTTGAATTAATGAGTGTGAAGAAATTGTGTGTAATTAACTGTGAAATACTACGGTGTTTACAGGCTGTCTGCAAGTTTAGTTTGGATTATCTTTGTCTGATAACCTATTAATTTAAATTTACGTTATTTTGTTTTAATTAATTGAGTGCTATGAGCTTCTTCCTTATGAATTGCTTGAGATCAGGAAGGGGGAAGTTGATAAACATATGCACAGAGACTGGATGAGTTTGAAAATGTGCTTGATGGAACAGCTTTGTAGAATGCTGTGGTGAGATTTAATATTCAGAGGATATAGTCTATCCATTTGAGTTAAGGTAATTAACCCCTTGGCTTTTATTGTGAAACATAAGCTTGATGTGTACTGGGAAAAAGATTTCCTTCAGTGTCTAGCTTGATACTTCTAGTGCTGAGCGGAGCACACTGCTTGGAGTTACTTAGTTCAGGCAAGTGTTGCTAATGTGCAGAAGTTAGTGTCCAAATGTGAAAACCCACAAAAATTCATCGTTTTGCATTTACGAACCAGGAGAGAATCAGGAGTGAACCCCCAGGGCAGTATCAGTTTTAGCGATCTAAAAGTGGCTCCTGTTTCAGGAAGAATTCCATGGCAATGTGGTGATTTTTTTTTTCTTTTTTTTTGTTAATGTAGTCAAACTCTTTGCCACTTGGACATGAAAACATGACATTAATTTGCTGTCTAAATGATACAATAATTGCTTGTCATGTTAACAAATGAACTAGATGCAAGAGCTTTTTAAACACTGTAACTGCAGCTTATTGAAAGTCATTCTTAATGTAGTTTTCTTTAGTGACTGTTGCTCGTTGAGCAAGTATTAGGTGAAAGTGGAGTGGCCTAAAAGTGGATGCAAATACAACATAGTGTGGTTTTCAGAGTGTTTAACCAATCTAGCAGTCATGGTATAAGGATTTGACAGTCATTTACCTTATAATTTTGAAAAATATTTAGGTTGTTGTAATAAGAATTGCTTTTGTGCTATAATACATAAAAAGCACCATGTATTTATATAGCTCTGGCATGTATAATCAAATTATTACAAGAATTACAAGGAAGTGTTTGACACAGAAAAGCATTATTACTCCTGTGAAAGAATGTTTCCAAAAGAGCAGAAATGTAAGAATATAAGCTTTATTTAACCCCCCTGCTCCCCCACAAGTCATGTTGATTACAGAGATTGGAGGAAAGGAGATATTTAATAAAATAATTGACTCATTTCAATGATGTTTTTCTATCCCTTTTTAGCTGTCCAGTGATGCTGCTGTAAAAAGGATCTTAGCTGGGGAAGGAGCTGATGCTAAAGGGAAATCTCCGTCCTCTAAATCTCGAGATAAAGAAAGCAGAGAATCCAAAACAGAAGAACAAAAGAGCCATATAGATAAAGAGGTAGGCATTTGCAACCTTTGTGGGCTACAAGAGCTACCGCTCTTTATGTTGGCTTTTTTTTTTTTTTTTTTTTAAGCTTGCATTGTTCTCTGTGGAAAGTAACTGTGTGGTAGGGTTGCCATGTGTGGGAATTAATTTTTAGTTTTTACTGTCTTTGTAGGGTAGAGGAGACACTGAAATTAAAGACAGAAGCTCAAGCAGAGACAGAAAACGCAAAGGAGATTTAAAGGAGAGTGAAGAAAGAGAAAAGCAAAGTGATAAACACAAGGATAATGAAGACAGGCACAAAGACCGTGAAAGAAACACCTTTAAGGAAGGAGAAAAACAAGAAAGGGAAAGAAACAAAAGCAGAACAACCAAGCAAGGAAGAGAAACAGAAAAAAACAAGGGAGAAGATGATCTTGAGCGCAATAAAGGACAGGAAAGAGAGAAAAAAAATGAAGGAGGAAGAGAAAAGGACGGGCTGAAAGGAAGAGACAGAGATAAGGCTAGGGACAGAGAACGAGAGAAAGACAGAGATAGAGGAAAAGATCAGGAAAGGGATAGGCAAAGGGACAGAGAAAAAGATGGGGAGCATTTAAGAGAACATGGAAAGGATAAAGCAGAGAAAAAGGTAATTGAAATCTTATTTCAGAGAACAATAAGTTTTGGCATGCTGTGGTAGGGACTGATCATCTGTTATAATGACCTCGCATGTTTGTATTCTCTGCTGATTTAACAATTAAGTACTTTCTTTAACAGCAATTACTCTCATGAAAGTTAAAGTAGCTGTGTGGATTTGATCTGGGAAGAGTGTGACTGAGGCCATGTGTGTAACTTCATGTCTCTGACATGATATATCTTAACTTGAGCCATCAGACTCATCTGACGGTGCTTCCTGAACATCTAATAAGCGGTTTCTTTTCTGAACGTCTGCATGTCTGAATTCTCCTGATCACATGACATTATGTTTGGCAGAAAGGGGTGGCAGCAACTGTTGGAACTGTGTACTTAACATTCTCATGTGTCTTCCTAGTAATGCATGCTGTTGTTGCAGCTATAACCAGTTTTTGGGGAAGATAGGGCTGAAGAGCGTTCCTTTGGCCCATAACTAGTCATTAATATCTCTCCTGAGCTTACTACTTCTGTAGCAGGACACGCAGGATGAAGTTGTACAGCTGTATTTTTTTCTTCTGGCTTTCTAGATTAGCTGCTTGCTTCCAGTTTGTTTGGTTTTTTTTTTTTTCTCCTTGAAAGAACTGTTGGGAAGCCCATCTAGATTCTTGCAAGGGTGCTCTATTTGCAGTGGACTCTTCACATCATGTTGCATCTTTGAGAAGGAAAACATCCACTGTTTCCCCATACTTCAGACCTTCTCAGTGTAAACCCCTAAACTGCCTTAAAATCCATCTCTTCTTTGCCTTTCATTTTGTTGTTCTTTTAATCTTCTCTCTTTCTCATCTAAATATTTCCTATTCTCCTTTGCTGTTCTATTGCATGCTGGTTCATGGTAGAAATTTGGGATTAATGGGCATCAAAGGTGCTTCTCTTAGGGGGTAGTTTAATTTTGTTAGATGTGAGAAAGCACTCTGTCAGTACCTGTCTGCTGGGTTTAAGGATTCTTACCTTCCTAGTATTACTCAGAAAGAACAATGTTTAACAGTCAGTTTTGCTCAGTTAGTCTCCTACATGGGGGAAGCAAGGTGAAGAGGGCAGGTAGAGGGATAAGTATACAATTGTAATGTGCTCAGTTCTACTCTATGTTCATTTCCCCTTTCACGTTATTCGGGTAAGTAGCTTGCTTCTCAGCGCACTGAATCTAAAGCAATTAATTTCTTTTCAGTCCGCAGATTCTGAGGAATCCACACTTAGAAAAATGCAGAGGCCCACTAAAGACAGCAAGTACCAGCCAAATAATGAGGTTAGTAGTAGAGAAGATCTGGGAAGGTGAATATTGAAAGTATTGCATTTTAGAATCATTTGGGAGTCTGCATGAAAGGAATGTAGAATTGAAAGGTAGATTGATGACAAGTTTTAGGGCTGTAAAATAGATGCTTGTCTAGTATTTTTATTTATTTATTTAAATTTCTCTGAGCTTGGACAAAAAAAGTCTACTCGATTCACTTTATTTTCCAGATTTTATTTCTGTGTATTGATATGTTGGATATTTCAGAAAAAGTTACTTATTTGTTCAAAGTTTTCTGTTTATTCGTCTGAATCTTTCCTGGAAGGCTGTTAAGTTTTGGGGTTTCATCTTGTACTGTAATAGAAGTTACTGTTTTGGAAAGAAAATGAGTCCAATGTTGTGTCTGGGCCTGTGTTTTGCAGCTGGATGACGGCAGGGTAGAATAGCAACGCACTGATTGTCTCTGAACAGTAGCTGTTGCTTGTGATACCATTGTGTCTGCATCTGCTGCTTCTTGATGACCTGAGACAATTTGGGGAATTATGGAGCCATATGGCTGAATCTTTAAACAGCGAGATGTCAATAAATTAACCTAGAGCAGCTCAGGCTAGGAAAAAATAGGCAGGATCCCAAGTCTAGCAGGAGTCTCTGTTGAGAGTCTATGGGCCACTGACATCATCATGTCTTCTACATGAGATGACAAATTTATAGCTATTCTTTGACTGAAATCCAACCAAACTTTTTAAATTATTGGCACTTGGAGGGAGAGCTTATAAAATAGTTTTTAGCCTGAAGCAAATGTTCGTGGCCAAGTTAAACTTCCTGCAAATTGGGTCTCTAATGGAAATTCTGAGCCCCATCCCAAACTATCGTAGTGCTCTTGGGCACCACAATAATACACTGGGGCAGTAAAGTTTCATTTCCTGTCTTAAGTGCTTTTGGGAGTGATTCCAAGGCTTGTGGGTTTATTACCTTAAATCTAGATGACATGCTTTTCCTCCACTTGCTTGCATAACAGTAGATGCTGCTTAGTTTTTAGGTGATGAAAACACACACTTTAGACCAGTGCATGACAGATGGTCATCTCCTTAAGACTCTGGAAGAGAGGAACAAAATGAAAATGTTCCCAATGAATTTTTAGAGCTGGAGAGCTAAGGTAGCTGCACAAAGTGATTTAGAGGAAATTCCGGCATGAAATGAATTTTAATGGACTGAAGTTGATCATCCTGTCCTCACAGTAGTTTCACAGCAGGGTAATGCCTTTATTTCCAGGGATTTACCCTGATTTAAACTACTGCAACTCCATTTAAGTCATGTGACAGTGAAACAAGTGTATTAAAAAGACGGGAAATGGTTTATGTCTTCATGCACATGAAGAATATTAAATCGTAGCTTGTAGTCTCTGCTGCATAATTAACACATCTTCAGCATCTGTCTTTAGCTTTTTGTAAATATGATACAAGTGCAACAATTTGAAGCAGCCCCTCTCAAGCAATGGCTGATAATGCCAGTACCTAACATGTCGTCCACTCTTTCCTGCCCTGAGGATTATCCTCTTCTTTTCTGGTTTGTTCCTGTTGTGCTCAGTTACCCACTTACCCTGGCTCCCAGTCCTGCTCTCTTTATCCTCATATTCCTAGCCACAGCTTCTTTCTTTCCAAGCCTAGTCGTACGTGGCTTCACAGTGTTATGAGCTATTTGTCTTCCACTTGATTTTCATCTTGACTCTTCCATATTTGAATTAGGCCCTTTCTTCAGACATGCTGCTTAGCAGCATAAGAACATGGAAACAGTGGGGCAAAAAGCAGTGGGAAATGGGAACTTTTATTTCATTTGAGATGTCTGTGGAATTTCAGGCTGCATAGCTTCTATGCTGCATTTACTTTAGAGAACAAATTAATATTTTTTTTCATATTCAACATGTACAGCAAAGCTATCACTTAAAGCCTAGTTCCTGGCGTTGCTCCTGTGAGATTAAGAATCTAAATAAGGTTCTATATGTATTCATGCAAGTCTTAATTTTTCTTGCTGTTGATTATCAGAGGCCAGCTTCAAAAAAAAGCTTTTAAATTTTGACAGGTTGACTTTTTTTTTTTTTAAATTTATTTTTCTGATACTAAAGAAACTCTGTATGTACCCAGCATGTAATAGTCATCACATGAGTATCTATACTTTTCTGGAACTAAAAGAAAGCAAGTATACATAGGAATTAAGAAGAGACATTTGGCTAACATGTGGCAATCAGAAGACGACTACTTGCTGCTTCAAGGCTAGCTGTTGCATACCACACTGTTTGTGATCAGAGTGAGTTGAGTTGTATGCTGTTAGCTCTCAGTCCCTCTCAGGTAGAAGTCTTGTTTAAAATGAATGCTTTGTAGCATGACTGATTTACCTTCTAAATAACAAAGATAACTTTGTCCTTTGACAAAAGGTGGTTGAGGTTGTAGAGATTCTGAGCGTATGGTGCTGTTTATATGAAAGTGGCTGCAGAGCAGGTATGTCCTTTACCCCTAAGGCCAAACACGTTGGAAAAGTCTCTTCCATTTTACAGATGGCTGCTGGAACTCTTGGCGAAAGCTTTCTGTAATATCCTGTCACTTTTGGCCACTTCCTTAATGACTTTTCGTTTTGCCCTACAAACTGTATTGCTCTGGAACTGGTCACTTGAATCAGCCTCTAAGTCATATCTAATGAACTTCTATTTCTGTTGGAACTCATCTCGACTATATAATGAAACAACTGCTGAACGAAAAAAAGACAAAATTGCCCCAGAAACAGCAGAGAGAATTGTTCCATGGAAATCTGCTGGATATGGCTCAAATATTTTTGTTCCGGTGCTGTGAATGATCCTCTCTTTTTGGTGTCAGTTATTCATAACTGGCTGATGTAATAGAAATCCATGATTAAAACTAACATTTTGGAAAGCATGATTTTTCTAATAGTTCTTCTTGCATTTGAAAGGTTTTAATTAGCAGAAGCTAACACCAATAGAACACCACCTCGCGAGCCTTCATTTGAGGAAAAGATAATTGATCAATGTTTTCCTAATAAGTTTTATCACCACAGCAGTCAAAGTGACCTTAGCAAATAGAGGTCTTTCCTTGTTGCTGTTGCAGACTAATAAATTACGCCTGTAAATAATGTTAGCTGTTTTAGGAATAAATCCTGGGAATAAAGACAGATTGAGGGAAAGAGCCAAGAAAGTCTTGCAGTAAAAGCATTAGAAATGAGCTGTGTTTATTTGCTGAGGAATAGTCTGTTACACAAAATTAAAAAGTGTATTTGTATATGTAGTTTTATTTATATAAAAGTTCTATATTTATATGCATAGTATTTACATTACACATGCAAATATACCTCCTGGCATTGTGGATCTAATTAGAAGTCATACAAAATATTGTGAAGGGATTCCTATTCGCAGACTTAATTCTTATTATTAGTGAACTGATGAATTAGAGGGGGAAAATCCCAGAGCTCTATTTATATCATGAGTTGTCCCCCTTCCTTGCTTGGGTGGGAGTGTTTTTTCCACCTTTGACTGTAGATGCATGGAGTGGCTGTGGCTAGAGGAGATGTATGTTAAGCATGTACAGGATTAGTTATGAGAGCAGTATAAAAGTCACTGATAGAAACTGATAATGACATCCCTTCATGAATATAGAGGTTGGTTGTTGCATGGAAAGGGGGAGGAATTGGCAGTTTGGCAGGATGCTTTTTCAAAGCATGTTACTCTTCTTGCCCTGCTAAAACATTAGAAAACATTGTTTTCTTATGTCTTAAAGTAAAAGTCAACCTATTTAAAGGTTAATAATGAGGACAAAGCAGCAGATTGGAAGGTTTACAGCAGGCTGCTGTATCCTTTCCAAATAGAAATGTAATTACTCAAAACTGGGAAGTGTGCATGCGTCCATCTAGGATTCTACTTTAATATGTTTTTTGTGAGATGAAGTGTAAGATTTCTTTTTAATGGCTCCAGTCACTGCTTTTCAAAGTCTTGGAGCCTATGAATTTGTAAGAAGATGAATGGCCTATTTTATCTCCCTTTGGAAAGCCTCAAATCATAAATATTGTGGGATTTATGTTTTTGTGTGCTACCATAGTGATTAAATTTTAGCTTTTACTTTGCACCTGTTGCCAGTGTGCACATGTGGCTCTACAAAAATGTTAAGCGGTGTTTGTAGTCACTACCTGACATAAACAAATGACTGAATCCACTCCTCCAGAAGCCTCAGCACCTATTCTCAACTCCTTCCCCACCTGTGCTAATAATTACATCACCCCAGGAGCTGCTGAAGTTTGAGTGTACCAGATGTGGCCTGCGGGCCCATAGAGCCAGACTCTGATGGTATGTAAGCTTTACTTTTGCTCCTTGCATAGGGTTGTGATTGTGAAAGATGGTAGTAAGTAAGATAAATTAAGATTAAAACTAACCGCTTCAATACTAGCTATGCATTTTGGACTTCTGTTTTTCTTTATAATATGCCAACAGTTTCTAAAGAGTGAAACAAAAGCATTGGTAGCTCTGGTTGTGGGTCTAATAATAATTGTAATAATCCAGTGAAGATAGTGCAAGTGAAAACTAGTTTATGTTGAAGAAGGACAGTGTACTGTCCATTTGGCTAGATTTTTGCAACACGTAGGATGTAGGACTTTCTTTTGGCTAAATACCTGAAATTCTGAGCATGTATGTTACATTACAATCATGGAGGTGAAGGAGATGTAGTTTCTAAAGGACCTAAACTAACTGTTGAAACTTACTTTTGCATAGACTGCTCGCTTTCCTGTAAAGCACCTCCGGACAGTTCAGCTTCTCAGTTTATCACAATTGCATACTGTGATTATCTGTTGTTAATAAGCATTTCCCCTTTGTTTGTCAAGAACTTCTGTTGAGCTCATTGTGCATTATAGCATATACAGAACCAAGGTTTGTCTTCAAAGCAAACTTAATCTCCATGTTCCTGACCTGTCAGCTTCATTCCCCCTCCTTCCTGTAGCTGTGTCTCCAGGGCCAACAGGTACATTGTTGTAAGCTTGTAGAGGTGGGATGCTTCTCTTGCATGGTCACCTGAAGCAGTTTGAGTAGAAACACTTGCCAGTATCCTAAATTTTTAAACATCTTGTAGGGTTATTTTCCATTACAACAGGTATGGTCCATTCTCCTATATGCAAGATATTATGGAAACTGAATGTTTTACATTGTGTAATTTGACAATTTTCTCTTATACGTTAATGGAACATATAATGTTAACATTTGCATAGAAATGGACGAATTTGTAATTCTCATTTATGTTATCAATATGGACATTATCAGCAGGGCTGGCAATAAATCTTGGATGCAAACTGCATGGACTGTTAATTCACACAAACTACAAAAAAGCAGATAAGGACGAAATCCTGTAAGGTGCTAAACATATTTCAAGGTTTTGAACAAGATGCAGAGAGATACTATAGGGATAGAAAGCATAGAAAAATAAAATGGTATTCTATAAATGAAATTAAATCAGGCAGTTTGGTAAAAGGACAGGAAACTTATTAGAAGCATGAATGGCTTGTTGGAAGCTACTGGTTTATTAGTATGTACAGTCCTGTAAGAAGCGTGAAGCCCTGCGTGCGTGTGTAGTGCACCAGATCTCATCGCTGGCTCCATCTTCCAGTCTACATGTAAGCAGAAGTCTGCCCCTTCTGCTAGCCAAGGTTGGTGTAAGGGGGTGGACTGCCTCCTTCCCAGCCTCATCCCATACCCAGGAGTTTTGTTGGCCTGGCAGGAGTCCTATTTTACACCTTGCACCTTCTCTGGAGGCATTTGGGCCCCAGCTGTGCTTCAGGTAGTAGTAAATCTCTAGTATACCCTGCCTATAGTAGTGGCAGCTCTCACAGAGGCTGCCCCTCTATAACATCGTGTCTTTGCAGAAAGTATTGTCAGTCAGGTTCTTGACTTCAGCCAGTGCAAGCTATATCCAGAGAAAACAAAATAATTCTTGTGTGTGCTTGCCTGCTTTCATTTCCTGGCCTCTCTGAATCACTTTTGGACTAAGGTCAGAGTCCTCAGAAATGTCATGAATTTTCCTCCAGTTTGATATTTTCTACTTTTGAACTCTTATCCTCCTTCTTGTACCAATTGCACCTTCAGATCATCCATCGCTTGTTTGCAGGACTTTCTGGCAGGACCCATTTCTTAGTTTGTCCAGGAAAGTTGCCATTTGAGTAAAGGACTGTGCAACTCTAGTGGCACAGTTTTTTAGTCTTTGCTTCTATTTTGGAATTTTAAAAGAAATTTAAAAGATGTGCCAGCAGGTTAAGAAGCAGATGTTTCAGTATCTGACTAGCTGAAATATACAGGTGATTGTAAGCATCTTGATCCTTTTGGTAGCTCCCTGGTAGCTAAGCATTGTGCCCCAAGACCAGCAGTGGCATTGTAGATGCTCTACAGGTTTCACAAGATTGCTCTGCCTTGGATACTTGTAGTTCACATTTGGAAGTTGCCTTTACAATAATGAAATCTAATCATATAGATTCATTTAGAAGAAAATAGCTAGCACGTATCCAGGAAAAATACCTGCAGACTTTGGGGAAAATAGACTTGACATATTCTTAATCTTGTATGAGCAGGTTAGTTCGTAAGTGAATGTTTTTTATGTATAACACATATAGATAAAAAGCAACACATATAAGTAAGTTTTATATAAATATATGTATATTTTTTATACACAATTATATACATTTCTGGGTTTTTTGTTTTTTTTTTAAAGAGTGAAAGTCCTGCAGGAACATCAAGGCAGCCTTCAACAAAAGGACCAAGGCAATGTGCCAGACCCGGAGGAGAAGGTAACTAGAGGGAGGATATTATTTCTGTTGATTGTGCTGGAGGGTTACTAAATAGAAATAGCATAAATACTTAAATATCTGTGTTTATTATTTTCAGTGCATGTTTTATACTCCCAGTCTGCATTTATGAATCCAATAGGCAATTTTTCTGCATGGATTTGATACCTAGAAAGTGGTACTCAGTTCAGTTTCCTCACGTTCCACATGCACAATTGTAGGTATAAATTCAGCCTGCTCTTGATATTTATTGTGTTCTCTCTGAATGCGCTTTTTAGTTGGTCTACAACTATTTCTTTTTCTACTAGTTTCACAAGAAATGTTTCTTTGCTTAATAATCTAGCAAATTTAGAAAAATACGCCTTGCAAAATGTTGGCTTTTTTTTTCCTGTCACTGAGGATTAGTGGGCAGTATGTCTGAGTTGATAAAATTATTGCACATTACCTTTACATAAAGTCACATGTAAAGATTTGTTAAATGTTTACAGGACAGCAATATTCAGCACAGTATTTTTGGTTTAGTAAGACTAAAGATATGTTGTTTAAGGTTGTTTTAGTAAGATGAAAGACATCTGTAAGGCAAGATGTGCTTTCCTGTAGGGATAAATCATACAGCTATGAACCCTAAATTTGTAACTTTATCACGTACTAATATTTGGAAAGACTGCTCTTCCTAAATTTGGCTGGGGAATCCAAACTTCATTAATTTTCTGAATTTTTCAATCATTTCTCAATGATCTGAAGACCTAGTGTTTGGCCTCTAGAAATTTTGGGGTTATAAATGAAAAAAACATATTTGTCAAAAAAACACAATAAACAAAATAAAAATCAAACAAACCACCAAAGAGGAATGTTCCCTGAGATTAACTGAGTACTGGTCAGTGCAAAAAGGAATGTCCTTGGGTATTTGTTTGATAAGCAGTACATTAAACCACCACAGTTGTCTTAACCTTTCTGGAGTTTCTTCAGTGAAAAGATGGTTGGATGAATTCAAAACTAGCCAAACCTTTCTGAGTGATAGGACAAGAGGAAATGGCCTCAAGTTGTGCCAGGGGAGGTTTAGATTGGATATTAGGAAAGATTTCTTTACTGAAAGAGTGGTGAAGCATTGGAACAGGCTGCCCAGGGAGGTGGTGGAGTCACCATCCCTGGAGGTGTTCAAAAAACGTGTAGACGTGGCACTTCGAGATATGGTTTAGTAGGCATGGTGGGGTTGGGTTGACGGTTGGACTGGATGATCTCAGAGGACTTTTCCTACCTTAACAATTCTGTGATTCTATGAGTGATTTTCATAGCTTGAGACACTTAAAATACTCTAGGTATAAGCTGGAGAATAGGTGAAGATAAGGTGTTAAGCAAAACCTCTGGCATTTGATGACGAGAGAAGATTCCTCTGAGTATTGAAACAATGGCACGTGTTTGTCGATCTTTGGCTCTCTCTAATGTCTGTTATTACAGCTGTGGTCAACTGTATTGCAGCTGGGCTGGTGTCAAGCTAGGACCTTGCGATTTGAGTTGGAACAGGGAAGTTGGTCTGCGTAGCATCAGTACTGAATCCTATCCCGCATTATCTTCCACAGTAGCAAAACCAGGTGTAAGGAACCAAGGCCTGTGGCATTTCTGCTGAGAGTGCTGGGGAAGGAAGGCCAGATATTTAGTTGTTACTGAGGAATTACCAGTAGGAAATGAGAATCTGTAAAAGGCCCATCTCTTGTGCTGGCCAGGAGTCGCCCCTTGTAGCGGTGTGGCCACCACCCCTGATGGGTGTGCAGTGCCAGGACTCAGGACTGAACCCTGGCCATGTGAGTCCAGGCAGGAGTTGAGGAGGTAGCTGTGTAATCATCTCGTCCTTGCTTCAGTGCTAAGTCTGTCAAGACTGTCACTTCTGATTATAGATCTGCGGTATCTGTGCTTGCCCATTAGGAAGTGGATTGATAGAAACTGTAACTGTGTTGATTTCAGGCCATTTTACCAGCCTTTGGATGATAACCTCTTCTGATTCTTTGTTGACTGAAGCTATTTAACAAATGGTACAATCATCAATAAACTTTCCTCCTCATCTGCCTTACACCTGCATTAGTCATTTCTCTTTGTCTCTTTAGACAAGATTTAAGTGGAGATTTTAGTCCTGAGATAGTTTTAACTGGATACAAATAGGACAGTTGTGCCAAGCTTTACAAATAAGTAAATAATTTTATTTTATCTGTTAAGGTGTTTCATTGCAATTAGTTATGTCACCAGCTTTTGTATTTAAGTGTATTAAATGTTGTATTTGCATACTAAATGGAAACTAGATTCACTTCAGAATATCCCAAGTATTTAATACTTTCACATCAGGAAGAAAGCCACTGCTAGCCCTTGTGTAAGAAAGCCAAGAGGAAGAGCCTAGAGAAACATGTAGATAAGGAATAAAACCAGCTGCTAATCGGAGCTCATGTAACGACAGTGCAACTGCAATTTCTGCCTGTATTTAAGTGCCCTTTTCCCTCCTACTCCTATTTTGGTGACCTGATTATTTACTCTGATTCAAGTTTTCTTTCAATGGTTTTGTGCCCTGGGAGCTGATATTTTATTTCTAATGAAGAAGTCACTGTACATAAATCAGTCTAATATCTCAGTTCAGAAGACAGAATAGCACCTGTGAATTGATACATGTTAAATAGCTAATTCTGGCTAAAGACATACTGGTTAGGCTACTAAAACATGAATATCTTTATGCACTTAATCTGCCAATGTCACTATTTTTAATCTATGTAAAGAGATTGTGTGTTTTGCAAGCATCCACTTTTTCTTTGGGTTTGTGTTTTAGTAGGTTTCCATGCATCTGAGGCATAATACTGAAGTTACGTCAGAGCTTGGCTAGTGTTTTCATATCAACCAATAGCCACATTTTCAAAGGGACTTGGGGAAAAAATTAAAATTATGTTTAGGCACTTTAAATACTTTGAGAAAGATCTGGCACTTTGGATATGAACGTCTGTTGACTTAGGAACTTAATTCAAGTTGGTGCTTGAAAATTGAAAATTTTATGTCACATCTCATGTACTTATGTGATGTGAGGTTTTAATAATTTTGTAGATGAAAAACACCATCTGGATTCCATTAAATGTAGTCTTATTTTACTACTTAGTGATCCTTAGCTGATCCTATAACTTTTTTATTTCCCAAGATTTAACTGTTTGTTTTATAGCCTGAACTGGCACTTAACTACAGTGACCAGACATGCCCCATTTTATAGGATCATCCCTTCTTTAAAATCAGGATCCATTTTTTTCTGGTAAATGAAGTACAGTTACCAACTTATCCTGTGTTTTTGCTCTAAGGTAAATATTTTAAAATACTCCTCTTTTCGTGATGCAGCAGGCCAGCGTGCTCCAATTTCAGTTTATCTAAGTGATAAATACTTTGGGGCATTGGCCGCCTTTTTATTCTAATGCAGCGGAGCTGCAAGAGGTGACTAAGGCTCAGAGGTGCTCCAGTAGGTTATCCAGAAGGTAATAAAACCTTCTGGAGCTACACTGAAGCCTGTTGCACACTGGTCTCTTTGTTACTGGTGATGATGATCAGAGCTTTCTATATTTTCTAATATTAACTGGATATAAATAAATGCACAACAGGAGAACACACAAGGGCTAGTGTCATGACTAAACTTGTAATAAATAAAACCTGTAATAAGCAAAACCAGGTATATTTGCTATCCTAGTAATTAAAACATGTTATACCAACATTTGCTCACCTCTATTACGAACGAATTCCTAATGGTATTGGAGCAAATGTTTTGGGTTTTTTTAATATAATGTTACATTTATTATTACTTGGGCAATGACTACGTTTATAGTTGCAACGTGCTTTGCAGCAAAACTTGTATCATGCAAAAGAGACCGTTTTTGCTAATTTAAATGTTGATGGATAAATTTAATGTAATTTTTTTAAAACTTGCAGTTGCTTTTAATTGAGATCTGAAAAAGTTTCCCTTCAGACACTGAATTAGTTTCTAAATGAAAATGATGGAGTAAAGTGCTTCACTTTCCACCGTTGGTTTGGCTTTTCTGCTAAGCTCCAGACCTTACAGGAAACTTTTAGCATTGCTGTATAGGTTTGTGATGAATGTTTAAATGCTTGTTTCAGTTTTATAAAATGACAACTCATCCTGGCCTTAGTCAGCTCAGGTAAATGAAAGTGCTGGTTGACCTTTCTCTGCTGTGAGTTAATCTCCTCCTAAACTAGTAGAACTCAGTATTTCTACAACAATGGACTGTGTCTTTGTGTATTCTTCCTGTGGCACGGGTGGAGGAGTAGGTCCTCTGCTATTGATCTGTATGTCCTGAAAGCTTCAGCTTTATGCTGCATGCAGTAGTTTGATTGCTGGTTTTGGAAGCATTGGATGTTTCAACCCAAGTATTAGGCAGGGCTCTATCCAGTAAATCTTCTCCTGTGCTATCAAAACAGTTTCCTCATTTGTTCTGGTGGTAGAAATGTTACCTGAGGTGTCCCAGCTGTAGATAGGGGCCCTGTAAATCTGTTCTTTACTTTTGCATTACAGTTACCTGTTTGCAGCTAAGGAGATTTGGAAGTGCTAGGTTCAGTTCCTGGGTGGTGCTTTGGGTACCTGTGCTTTAAACACGCATGCTCTTTCTGTATCTGTAATCTTGCCTGCTTCCGAATTTATTCTGCTTCTGCTGCATTTTGAGGAGTGTGAGAACTGAACATATTACTCCAAGTGAAGGAGGGTGTGTGTGTATGTATATATATTTTAATCATAAGACTAAAGCTAAATAATCTACCCATTCTGTACGTATCTTGACAAACTTTATGAATAGTTTAACTTTTCTTCACCACGTGTGTTCAACGCACAGGTATATTTTCAAGGATGATGTACAAATGGTGCTGAATCTTTTTGCCTTTGAGTTCCTCTGCCCTGAATATCTCTTCTTACTGGGCAGATAATTTAGAAATCAGATGTATACCTGAATATTTCAGCTTTCTTCCACTGAGTGTTACTTTGCTTTTGTCAACTATGTCCTATTGTAACTGGGGGAATTAATTTAAGATAGTTGGTAGATTAAATGGTCTTTCCTTTTTCTTTTTTCTTCAAAAATAAAACTGGTTTAGGTAGCATCAAAAGTGAACAGCATTTGTGGACTTGGCTCTTCTATGGCATTAGCAGCAAGTTGTAGAGTTCGGCTACCAGAAATCAGCTTTTCTTGCTTGAAACTTCTTTATGGCTTTAGTATGAAATGTGTTTAAAGCTAAAACCTTTGAAACAAACCAAAGTGCATTATGCATTCCAAGTAGTATACAAACAATATTGTGTATTTTAGCAATTACTAGACTTTATTAGGTAAATATTGTATTGTTTCACCAGCTATAAGGCTAATAAATAATATCTGTAAATTGTTTCTGAATTGAAGAAGTTGCCATTAGTTTGCAGTAACCTAAGGAGCTCAATCAGCGGTCATTTAAAAAGTCTTTGTGAACTTTGAATGTTATTTATTTACACTCAGGGTGGTTTATTAAACTCGGATAGCCCTGAAAGAAATAGTAAGTGTAACAAGTATTTAGCATGGCTTTTTATTTTAAATTCTTACTGTATCTTTGGTTTCATTTGACTATAAACCGTTTTGTTATAGGAACTGTGGAAACGAAAAATGTGGCAGATAGGATTTCAGAGGACAATGTTGCTAAACTGCAAGAGCAAGCTGAACCAGGACTTGCATTAAAACAGAAAGGTAAGGAGAATAAAAACTTGACTGCCTTGAAAAGTCTAACTTGAGTGCTTCGGGGTCAAACTTGAATCCATGCAGCTAAATGATTTAAGGAGGGTGATTTACATTTAATCCTACTGCTGCCTTGTGTTTAATCACATCTTGTGATTAATGCCCTGTTTTGAAAAATGTACGTTCCCTGATAAAACAGTTACTTTTATATTCTCTCCTTCCTTACTCTTATGCAAGTTTTCAAAGAGGCCAGAGCTTACAGTGTCCCAAGGAAAGAGCAGGGCTGCTGCGCCTGAATCCCTTGGTGACTTGTTCTGTGTAAGAACTGAATCATTGCATGTTGCCTTTTTGTACAAGTATTTGGGTGTCTCACTTTGCATTTTACAGGATTTTAGAGGAAAATTCCATCTCTGCATTCTTATTTTTCCCATTTTTTTTTTCCAAGTTGTATATAGCTCCCAAGACATATGTTGTTAATGAGGTATTTGTATCCAGCTATGGTGTACATGGAGCCATAGAAGCAAAATGCAGGAGGAAGAACTGAGTTTTAAGCAAAAAGCTGCATTTTTGTTTTCTCCAGATCCAGATGCTTGACCTAGTTGGGAGAGTTGATACCATGTATGTGGGAAGTCAAAGGCTGTTTCCCAGTCCACCTGTGGCCTTCAGGGCCTCATAGCTGTGTCAGACTAATGAAATGTAGATGGTTGGCCAAGACATTTGTGTGACCTTACACAACTGGGAGAGCTTCCACGCTATATTCCCTTTAATCTTTTGGAGCTGTCTTGTCTATTGGAATGTATCTGTTATGGAACTTAACCTTATATTCCTCTATTTCTAATTTGAGTATATGTAAGAGGAGTACTCCCAGGTTCATTATTGATTTGGATTGGATTCTCAGGTGGTATAAGAATCAAATATTGTATGGTCTGTTCTTTATTTTTGGCTTTATTCGATAAGATAATGTAATGTATTAGTGCATTAGTGAACCTTAATTATCCATAAGTCCTTATAAAGATGAAATTGTCATTCATACATGTAATTGCTTTCATAGTTGGAATGTAAAATCATTTATGACAGTTGATAAGAACAGTCACTGCAGATAGCAAAGTTGGATGCATATTTGGCAGTAATCATAAGTCAGTGATGACCTGTCCTTTCTTGCTGTGTTCTTGTGTCTTTAACTGCGAATGAAAGTTATGAAAGTTTCCAAAGGAAGAATTTATAGGATTTTAAACACGTTGTTTACTGGCTGAAATAAACTTATTTTCCTGCATCTTTAGGAGTTTTATTTCTGCATTCTGCTTCAGTCTGATATTCTGTTTCTGGGTGTTGAGGCTCTGAACCTTTCCCTTCTGCTTTTTTTTTGTTTGTTTGTGTTTTTTCTTTATAAATGAGGATTTGTCAGCATATCAGTTATTCTCCCTTGGTGTCCTCCCTTAGAAATCCTCATTGGCTAGCTCATGGCAGCCTCTTAAATAAGAAGTATATGTTCAAAGCTTTCTGGCAAAAGGGTGTTTTGGCCTGCCTCAGTTGTTTGCTTATACACCCCTGAAGTTACTTAGGTTCTACAGGTTACACATGTGCACATAAATGTACCCACTGTGGCAAGAAGGGAGGAACAGTTGCACTTCATGATCACTCCATAAAGTGTAGGCCTGCATGAGGCTTTTTCAGCAGCTGATGATGATTTTAAGATTTTTCTGAACCTTCTTAAATTCTAAAATGAGCTTTTGGGGGGTTTCACTGGTGCAGTTTATCTTCTCACAGTTTTTCGTAATTATGCTGAGGTACACTTCTCTGGGAGAAGTAATGCCAGGCTCCTTTCAAAAGTTTATCTCAAAGTAACCTTAAGATGTTGTTACTCATTTCAGCTGAGCCATTGCAGCCACCTGCCACTGATCTGCAGAGAACTGGCATTGTATGTAAAATATGAACATCCTTTCTACCAGCTTGGCAGAGGGGCTGGGTGGGCAGTGTGTTAACTGAGTCACACTGATCCAGTTCTTCAGGCGGTGCGTGAATGCATGTGCTAACAGGAGGGAATGGGAAGTGTGAAGGCAGAAGTTGGTGGGAGTGCCAATTCACACTAGTGGGATGGTTTAGGAAACTCTGCTTAGTTTGCCAGTGCCCTTTGAAGCATCCTAGAAATCACAGTCCTTGCAGGATGCTTAGACACTGTCTTGATTGCTTATGTAGCTGGCCCATAATACCATTTGGTTGGCTAATTGCACATTAAGGTTTGTATTCCAGCTAACTCTAGTGGAATTAAATAGAAACTGGGTGTTGAAACTGCTTGAAAATTCAGTCGCTGCCCTTCTGCAACTCCAAACCTACCTTTGGAGTCGGTTAATCAGAGAAGAGCTGAAGACAGTTCTTCCACAAGGTTTTCAAGGGTTTAGAGGGTACTTGGGACTACTTAAAAAAAACTATTACATTCTGTGAATAGCTTCTGAATTTCCTCTGGACCTTTAATTTTTATATTTCTGGACTGTGTAAACTTATTTTGAGGAGTTAGCAGTCCCTGTGCTTTCCCAGTTCAAAGAAGATTGGCATGGTTTTGCCTCTCAAATCTGTTGTTCAAATTTATACAATTCACCTTTTGCGCATCTCACTTAACTTTCAGGAGTGTCTACTTAGATATTCTATCAAGACAAACATTTTCATTCTCCAGTGTCTTCTGACTTTTAAAAAATGTTTCATTTCTGATGAGCGTGTTCTGCTTAATGACCAGGATGTTAATGTCTTTAGCAGAGAAGTGTGAGTTTGTTGAAAACACTCCCTAATGTGTTTGTCCCTGTTCTCCCGGCCCTGATAGTAGTTCCCAAGTAGGAAGCTGGCTGTAGTTCTTGTTGTGTGCTTCGTGCCTAACTTGGTCAGATTATTATTAAAGAATTTGTATAATTTATCTGAAAAATCAATGTATTTGTTATTTCCAGGTGAATTTGCCAGCGACTCAGGACCATTATAATGACCAGCACTGAACATACCAATGATAATTAAAAACTTCTAATAGAAAAATAGTGCTTTTAATGAATAAAGCACTTCTCTAATTTAGGCCTTTTTTTTTTTTCATTTTATGCTATGTATTCAAGATATTTTTTAAACAGTAATGAAACATAATTTGGTTATGTTTGAATGCTTTGAGTAGATTTTATGCAAGTAGTTTCTACTTAAAAGAATACCAAAAAAACATCTATGAAAGTGCTTTGTGCTTTGGGTTAAGTGTTTAAAAAAAAAAAAGAAAGAAAGAAAAGAAGAAGAAAAAGTAATAGTTTATGAGCACTTTATAGGTTTTAACTTGAAAATAAGCAGAACTTGTGGCAAACTTTTTGCAATATATTACAGGTAGTTATTGCAACAAACAGATTAATAAAACATACTACTTCCATTTTCTTAATGTCAGTACATGACTTTGTTTCCCTCCTCCTATTACTTGTTGTGTTTGTGGCTTCTGTTCATATTAAAAGTGAAAGTGATCCGCAAAACCTTTCCTCAAATAAGTGAATAATTGGGCCAGTAATAGGCAGTGAATCTGGAAATCTCCTGGAAATATGGTATATAGGAGATTCCCAAAGCATCTCTTAGTTTGCTCTGTGCAGGTGTTGCAGGCATTGTGCTGCGATGCCGTCACTGCTCCGTCTCCACTGGTGCCGTGGGGCTGGGATGAACTGGGGAAGTGAGATTTTAGAGGTGCTCATTTTTCACATGTAGTAAATGAATGCTTGCAGGAATCCTTGCAACGGTTGACTTTCTGTCTTGTGAGCAGCTGTTATGTCAGCGTGATGCTTGTTGGGATGTAGCGAGAGCAAGAAATCAGCTGAGACCTTGACTATGGCTCATAACTGCTCCAAAAGCTGATTTCTTTAGCAGTCTGCCCTCCTTGCTTAACGGTAGCTGTTTCTTTGAAAACAAAAATAGTGATTCTTGCAGGCGTTGTTTCCTGGGAGCTGGGTGTATAAAGAGGCAAGGGGGGGGACTGCACATGTTTCCCGCAAACCTGCAGAGACCTGCTGTGCCAAAGGTCGCTGATGGCTTTCCAGTATGCAAAGTGAAGCTGTGCTATTAACAGACTGAATGTAACGCACAAAAAAATTAAAAATCCTGAACACACTAATGTCTCTTCCCAATGTTGTCTGCATAAAGACTGCCAAAGAGTTCTTCGTTCAGTTTGACTTACCCAGGGTACCTACAGTCACCACTGGGCCGTCTCAGCTCCTGTGATTGCATGTGCAGGCTCCAAGCAGATCCTTTATGCAAAAACAAATCTTTTATTAAGGAGCAGACCTCTGGTTTTTATTTCTCCATACTTTTGTGATCTCCATCACATGGGAAAATGCCTTTTGCTGTGTGGAAGGGGAATTTTGAAATCCCTATTGCATCCATTAGGCAGGGATGCTAAATTAGGCACCCAGGGGAGCGCAGGAAGCTCATGGAACAGCCAACAACAAAGCACAACTTTCTGACTTGGGCCTGGCTCAATCTTGACATAGGAACCACTCCAGCTCATGTGCCAATGACCGTTGGATTGGTTGATACACGGTGGTTGTTGCTGTACCAGTAAGACGGAGGGAAAACTTAACATAGAGCTTATAGTTGATGAATGTATTTAGGTATCGTCCTTATGTTCTTCAGTGAACCATATGTAGAATTAATATATTGTATAAAAATGTAGTACATACTGTTCAGTAGTTTTAAATGAGAAGGTCTTAACTGTGAAATGGCTGTTCAGAGAATATGACAAACCCATTAGGAAAGTAGAATGCAGTAGGCTCTGGGAAAGGTACTTGCACTTCTTTTCCTAAATTTGGGCTGGTAAAAGCCCAGCTGCCTTGGCCTTCTTCTTTCAGTGGTGCCGTTCTTGGTGATTTCAGAGCAGGGGGACACTGAAGTGGACAGTAGTGTTAGAGGAGTCCCTTTTGTGGGTGGCATTACATGGAAGAAATATTTGCGAACAGATTATTCATCTGAGCAAGCTTTCTAGATGGAATCCAAGAACATCGAATGCTTTTTACGTACCAAAATTATTTGTAGAAACACTAAAGCAGAAAGTGGTGAATGATGTCCACAATCTTGCGCAGTTAGATTGTCAAGGCAAATATGTAATTCGTCGTGTTCTCTGCCATTATAAATAATGGTCTAACCTGAGCTTTGCAAGTGTGTGTTCATGCCGTTCACAGGTTAACCACACTGGACTGGTCAGAGTAACTTGGTGGGAAACCTGTCAACTGGGAAGGAGCAATTAAACTGGTTTGGTCTGATTTAAATTGCAAATGGGGTCAACCCTATGGAGAGCATAACTATGGTGGGATTACAGAAGCAGCCCTCATCCCTGAATCATAGAATATTTGATGTTGAAAGGGACAAACAGATGGATGTCAGCCAGGCCAACCCCCTGCCCAAATCTGGGTCAACTAAGAATACTAGTAGAAGAAAATAAGAAGGTGAACAAAAGAAAGGTTTTAAAAAACAAAAACAGTATAGAGAATATAGGGTTTTTTTAATATGGTATTTCCTCTTACAGTTTTGTATAATGAGCAACAGTATTGCAAATTTAACCATGCAACCATGGAAGAATTGAGTGGGATGATGTAATTTTCACAGATGAGGGAATTTCTCAACATTAAGAAACAAATAAAAAATGAAGAAAATTTAAATTTTTTTTCAGTGTTCGTTTTGAATTGTGAATGCTCTGAGATGTTTAAAACCTGGAAGTTCACAAGATATTTAACATTTATATAAGCTTATAGAATTTTATTTCTAATTTAAAAAGTTTGTCATGTGATGTATTTCATGAGCATGCATTCAAATATAGTGCTGATGAGATTCAAAATACTGTTATAAGAAAAGTTAGATTTGCATTGCCAGCTAAGCCAAAATTGTATGTTTGATTCATTTAATAGAAGGAGAAGCAGAGAACATGGCTCCTGAAAAGCCTGCAGTATCTGAAAATGGTGAAGTACCTAATGATCTTCCACCTCAGCCCATCCAAAGGTTTGTTTCTATCCTCTACTCTGAATCAAACTATGATGTGTCTGGAGGTAATACAGTCCATTTGAAAACAGCAAGGAGACTTGGAGCAGTATGTTTCTGCTAGCAATACCAAATAATAAATATTATCCCACGTATGGTTCCCTTTATTCACTTTGATGTCCTTCTATAAAGAAAAGTGTAACATTGTGAAGTGTTTTGGACTTATTTTCTTAATCCATAAAGTGCTTTGATGTACTGTTATTAAAATATGTGGGACGTGTGGAGAGTCTAATGAGAAGAACATTGCATTACATACATGACTTTCATAAGCATGGTGTTATGGCTAAGATGAACCTGCCTTTTAAATCCCAATTTACTTTTTCTTTGCCCAGTAAAGGCTTGTGTAATTGCATCAGTTGTGAAAATATTTTTTTTGTTTATGTTGCAGTGTGTATTGTTAATGCTATATTTGTTGTTAATGGTAAATAACTGTGTTGTATACAGGTTATTTTTTAGTGAAACAGGTCAAGAGGTGGTTTTACACAGAATCATAGGTTTTTTTGGTTTAGGACACTTTTCTAGATTTTCCTAGTCTCCTACTAGGATAGCAAGTATTGCCTTATTGGATTGTACACTGGGGATGTTTTCAGTGTTGTTATACATTGGCCAATTTACTCAGCATGTGTGTACATGTCTGTTCCTTTAGAGGACATATAAGGCTTCCTTTTATAGTATAAATGAAAAGTCTCTTTGTTACTGCAGACGCATTCCCCGTCCTAGCAGTGCAAGACCAGCACCGCCCCGAGTAAAACGTCAAGAAAGCACAGAGGTCTTACTTCCAGAAAGGTAAAGAATGTGGGAGATGCAGAGCAGGTGTTTCTAGGTCTTGTGCCACAGTATTCTCAGATCTTCTGTGCCTCACCTGCTGCTCAATAGCTTTAGGATGGATCATCCCACTGCTCATTGATTCAGACTGAAAAAATCAAGCCTGCTTTATTTGTTTTATTGTTTCTGCAAGTCCAGTGCATTATCTAAAAGTTATGGTTGGTAGTCACATCTGGAAGTTCAAAAATATGATTTAATTTTTTTGCCTTTGGGAACTCTGAAATAGATAACCCTAGAACGTTAATCTAAACTACCACTAGAAGAGATCTGTAAAACATGCAGTGAATATCCTGTCTTCAAAAAAGACTGAAACAACTATTTGAAACTGCGGACAAAATGGTTTACTTGATCTCTGATAAGTGCCAGTCACTGAAGCAGTGTGTTTAGAAGGAAAATATACGTGCTTTTGCAAGAGAAGGATGGCTAACTATTTTCAGAGTTGGGCAACGAATGGAAATGACAGAATTTGACGTGCTTTTAGTTGGTGCTGCTTTATTTTAACGGAGGAAGGGAAGGAACTGCTGTCTCTTCTATTCTGGATCGATCTTAATAGGTTTGGACAGATCTTAATAGATTTTAATTTTCATTGTGTCTCTTTCAGGAGTGGCAGTGGTAAAGCAGTCTCAAATGTGATCATAGACCAGCAGATTCCTGATGATGATGATGATGATCAGTTTGTGGTGGGGGCAGCACTGCCACTGCCAGAAATGCCAGAGATGGAAATGGTCTGTTCATGTTGCAAATTATAGAACCTTTTTCCATGCTTTGTTTGTGGCTTACTTGTTTTCCTAGCTTCTAGCTGAATGTTTTTGAATAGTTGTATATTGTAGCAATGTCAACTTATTGCAACTAAAGCTCTCTTCCTGCATGTGTAGGAGCCAGAACTGGAGCTGGTTGAGAATGAAAAGCATGGTATGTTTGATTTTACATATATTTATGTATCTGTAGAATAAAGCCACAGGTTTAAACCATGTGCTGAATGCTTCAAATGCTGAATAAAACAGCAAAATACCTCCTGAGGGTAGGAGCTTGCAACTTTTGCAAGAAAAAACGGAAATTATTTCTCAGATACAGTCTTGTTTAGTTGAGCAGCTGGATTTGCAACTGATGTTGAGTACAGATTTTCTATACATCATTGATTTCAGCAAGATTTAAAATTCTGCATAAAAGTCATAAATTAATGTTTCTTTGAGTGTCAGGTACAGCTTGTCAGCTCTGAGATATGAGATGGTATTGGCTGTCCAAGGCAAATTATAGAAAAGCTTTTAGGAAAATGGGTGGACCGGTTCTTAGCAACATTTATGCTTACTCATGACCTCAGATCTCTGATTCAGTGGCTTCCATTATGGTTACACTGGATGTGATTTAGGCAGATGTACTTATCTGCATCCAAAAATTCCTAGCAAAGGAAAATATGTGTCTGTCTACGTGCTTATCATGTGCAGTTCTTGAATTCTTCCAAAAGAAAGACGCAGAGGAAAAGCCTTTGTGGTAATACAGCTCAAGGATCTGTTTCTTTAACAAGAGTTGTTCAGTATGATACTGATGATACAGTTTGATTTAGAGGACACTGGAGAAAATAGATCAAATAACAAATAGCTTGTATTTCAGTAATTAAAATATATAATAGAATAGTGTTCATGTTGCTCTAAAAATTATTTATGTTAAAAAATATTAAGCAGTTGGTTTTGATTTTATTGTCTGAATGTTTAAAGTAACATTTTCGTACCAACCAGTGCTGAGAAATATACTGATTTTTCAACAGGTGGGCTTGTAAAAAGAATCCTAGAAACAAAGAAAGATTATGAGGCATCACAGAAATCATCAAAGACAACAGAGAGGGTAAGAGGGTACTGGCCTTCAAAGAACTGTGAATATTAAATATTATAATCGTGACCTTTTTCTTGTGACCTTTTTCTCTGCCCTAAATGTGTTTTATACATTTATGATCAAGCTTTCCTCCTTGATGTGTTATGCTGCTCTTTTTTCTCCATTAGTCTGTCAGATATTGTTACTTCTCTGTGTAGTGCTCTCTCTTCCTCACCTTTAATTTCTGTGATTTGGGTTTTTTTTCAGTATTTCAGTACAATTTTTCTGGGAGCTTTCTTTAGCCTGTTCTTTTGTTTTCCAGAACAAAGTCTGCTGATTTCAGCCTTGCCCTAGATATAGTAGGGCACACTGCATTTGTACAGCTGCACCATTATTATTTCAATCTTAGCTGTCCTCTGGGCATTTGAAGAGCAGTATCCTATTGCCCAGCAATCATTATCACTGTCTAAAAAAAAAAAGGATCTCTGGTGCAGTTAACCATATAAATTATTTTTGTATTATCAATTGTTTCCCTAGTAATGTCCCAGCATACCCCAGCATTCAGGTCTGAATCTATGAAGTGATTTGATTTGATTTGATTTTTTTTTTTTTTCACAATCAGTAGTTGGGGAAAGGGAAAGTTGTTTTTGTTGTTGCTGGGTTTTTTGTCATGTTTTTTTTTTCTTTTGGTTTTTTTGGGGGTTTTTTTTTTTGGTTTTGACAGCTCAGAAAGGGTCTAGCAGTGATCACAAACCAAAAGCAAAAGGTTGAACCCCCCTGATTTCAGTGTCTTCCTGTTACAACTGGA
>VZTL01037323.1:26070-107677 GCA_013400535.1 Scopus umbretta | reverse complement strand
TTTTCCACTTTTAAATACCTTATTGTAAAGGGAGCTCTTCTGTTGTCTAAGACTCTCTAAAGTTTGTGAAAAATAATGGTGAAAGTTAGGGTGCTAGGCTATCACTGATTGCCCTGCACACAGAAATTTCTCTAGAAATTCATGTAAAAATCAGCATGCTTGCCATGACAAGCTGTCCAGCATGAGTAGGCAGAGGATTTTTGAGGTTATACATGCTACCATAACATGTTATCAAATAAATTATGCTCTATATGACCTGAAGAGTTTTTCCTTTGATTTTTTATTTCACTTTACCATTTTTTCTGACGTTTGCAGGGCAGAATCCAGAAAATATGACCATCCCCATAGGTTTTACATAATTCAGTTGTATAACTCGGCAGTCTCTCACTGGGAAGATTGGCTAATGGTATTAAGCAAATCAGTGTTGCATTCTTCTTGACTAAAGCACAAGAGCAACAATATAGGAACTTTCTTCTGTGAATATACTGAGAATACAACTCAGATAAAGTAATGGCAGGAATTTTTTTTGAGATGTTCAGGCTGGCTCTACCCCCCTTGAGTTTGTCCAGATTTATTGAAGGTCAGTTCTGCAAGCACCCTCTATGCCTAATCTGAGATGGACAGTTAGAGTAAAGATATGCCCCTCCAGTTAATTCTGCTCTTGGTTTTAATGTCTGAGCAGACTAATCAATAGCCTCTCTTTTTCAGCTGATGTTCACCTCTGTAGAACTTGTCTGCTATCTTTCCCTTCTCCTCTGTAGACAGAATTCTTTCACGTTAAGCTAGCATCAGTTCTGCTTGACCAGTTTTCTTTGTGTGCTGAGTCTACCAGATGTAAGTAGAATTCAAGCCCCTGTAGTCAGAACCTAGAGTTTGTAAACAGTGTGAGAGATAAAGAGATATATGTGATGTATGAGTACATAAGATATAGACTTTCTGTTTTCTTACTTTCTAGTTCTGTCTACTGTGACTCTAGAAAACATAGCTGAATTTCAGAGATGAAAAGAACATTTGTGTAAAAACTTGCAAAATGTCAACAAGAAAATCTCAGGGAGTTGAAAATGAGTTGCTAGTTAATTATGAGAATGTTCCTTTCTAAACTCAGTTTTCTTGGAGATTGTTTAATAATGTACTAAATGCACATTGCTTGACCCAGTATATCATGCCATACATGCTTAGACATTTGCTATTTGCATGAGTCACACAAATTTCTAGTGCTATCAGTCCATTTTCATTTCTGTATCTAATCACCTATACTTTTCCATTGCTTACAGTTTGGTTCTTTTCCTGTAATCTGATAATACACCCAGCATTCGAGCTGCAGACACCAAAGCTTGAAATGAACCAAAACTAAGTGGATGGTGTCTAAACTAGCAGTCCTCTGTGGCTTTGCATTTCAGAAGGTGGATCCCAGGGTGACTCCGTAGGACTTTTCACATCCTGCTCTTGATTAAATAACTGGAGAGCCACATTTTAGTCTCAGCATGCATACAGCTCCCTGTGAGGGGAATGGAATTGCTTGTGTACATAAAAGACTAGGACTGGGGCTCTTCCGTATAAAATGTAAAAAGCTATCAAGAAATGGTGGCAACAAAATAACACACAGCTAGTCTTCAAGGTACAAGGGTTTGATCTTACTGAAGTCAGCAGGACCTTTCCAGACAGACATTAGAAGTGAAATCAGGCTTATTTTGTTAAATTAACCTCCCTCAAGAAGCCTCATGTTGGTCATTCATTAGGCAAGGTGTCTATCTGAAGTCAGTGGAATATGTCGTATGGAACTTAAGCAAATGCATGAAGTGATGGATGTGTTCTCTTCCAAATAATTACCTTGTGTTACAAAATAAGACCTTTAAATTTGGCAAGCCCAAAACTTTTGAAGTGTGAGAAAAAGAAAATTCTCTACGAATGACAAAAAGAGAATTAGTGTTGGAACTATTCAACACAGCTGTTTCAGAAATGGGAGGAGCATCCCTGTGGTCAAAAATCTCCTGTGAGATTTTGTATGAAGTGTACCTCATTTAGACAGCACTTTGAAGTATCTGTTCTGCTATTTAAGACGCTGTTATGTAGGTGGTGCATAAAAGTGCTCTTGCTAATACTGTTGCCCTGAAGATAGTTTTCTGCTATAAATCTGTCTTCACTAACAAGAACATCTGTAATTACAGAAGAGGTACTTGGCTTCATTAGCAGCTCCAGCCTGCAAGGAATCAGCATAGCACTGACGTCATTGCTGTCTCTTCTTCTTGGCTTTATTTTGGGAGCCATATACTGGAAGGTAAGAAATGCTACATTTAATTGTTTACATAGTGATACTATATTTCTTAGCTATGAGGAAGCAGAAAGAACATAACCATTCTGCATTTGAAAGCAAGAGGCATCTCTTTTGATCTTCACTGAACTGTGTGACATGCAAATGTAAATCTGTGTTGTCAGATTCTTGAATTCCACCACCAAAGTACAAATCCTGTCTTATCAGCATGATAGCTGTCTAATTGGAAATTAAAAAACATGTGATTCCCCCAATTCCCCAGTTCTTCTATTATATCTTGAGGATTCTTTTGCTTTTGCCCCTTTTGCCCCTGCCTACAATACAAAGGCTTTGATAGTAAAAGTAGCAGTAGCAGATGTATGTTAGAGGACAAGATTTGGCCTACGTTCTGCGAGATAACTTTGATATTGAAAATCTGGAGCAAACTGAAACATACAGCAATTGTTTAGGGAGTTGTTAAAGAAAGCTTTAGAATATTTATATTTAATGCATTTTCTTCCTAGAAAACACATCCCAAATCCAGACCAGAAAGTGATGAAACTACACAGTGTCATGACTGTCAAGAGGAAAATGAGATAAGGTATACTGTTTTACTTTATATACATAAATACAAATGTAAGTTTATCGTTAAGAGCTACTTCCTGAAGGTTTCTCTCTAGCTCTAAGACAAACACAAAAACCTCAAACACAGGGTCTTGCTGTAGAGGCTTAGGGTGTGTCCTTTAAAGGTCCTCCTAGTTTAAATATAAAAATTGAGATGGAGGAGACTTCTGTGTACAAAATTTTATTAATAGGACATTACCTTTACTTTATCTGTCCTTACTCCCACTGTGAGAAAGGACTGCTGAGACCTATAGGGGAAGCAACAAAAAAAGTGAATTTTGTCATTTGCTCTGTGGCGTAAAGCTAGGTTGATATTATATAAACAACTAGAAAACTGTGTCTTCCTGCCTGTGCTTCTAAATCCTTTTAAATGTTTTTTACATTAACATTTTTTATGCTCTTTCACTTTTTTACATTCCCTAGGGTATGTGTAAATAAGCATCTATGTTTTCTGGGTTTTTTTTAATGTTAAAAGAAAGCCAGTGAGAACTCATTTCAATCATAATAACTTCATAAGGTCATCCTGAAATGATTCATGGCTCTGTTCATACTTAAACATTGCTTTATTTGATTTTTAAACAGAAAAAAATTCTCTGTAACTCAGTCAATTAAATATACCTTAGAAATAACAGTTGAAGACATTCAAAGTTGCTTGGACATGACTTGGGCAAAGAAATCTGTGAAATTCAGAAACTGACTTAGGGATATTTTAAGTTAGAATAGTGCATGCTAAAGCGTTTTGAGAGTATTATCTAACCTCATATTTCAGGGTGTTTGGTCAAATTTTAACTATGAGGGATTAAAGGAAATATCTGATGCAGATGGCAGAAAAACACATCTTCTTCTATAAGGTTCTTACTCTGTGTGAAATGCCCAGTGCTGCTCACTGTTGAAGGTGGGAATAGGTGAGGTTCTGATCTAGTGGTTTTGGTCACAAGAGCTGAAATTATCAGTGGTTAAACTTTCTAGAATAATACATTCTTATACCAAATTTTCTTCATGTACAGTACATAGAATGGAAGATTGTGTATTCACTAAGTATACAAATAACTAACTCAACCTGCACTTCATCCTCACAGGTATTAAAACTTGTGAAATGAAACGTGCATCTTCCTTTTAACTTCATAGGAAATATAAAACATTGCTTTATAGGAGGAAAAGGGGAAAGAGGGAATAGAACAATTAGTTAAATGCAAGAGATAGCCTTAATAGGAAATTTGAGGAAGTCACATTCTCCATTAGACGTCTTCTTAAATATATGGCGTATGTTTTTTTTTCTCCTTCTTCCCTGATAAATTTGTAATATTCCTCTATAACTAGGAAGAGCTATTAGCAAACACAAATTCTAATACTCAGGCTTCCTTTTTACTACCTGTATATGTTTTTTTTGTAACTAACTGATAAAATCTTCTGTTTCCTTGAAACACTAGCACTGTAGTAATAAATTACCTTTTTTTTTCAGTATGTTGCAGCAAAAAGAAAAAGAACATCTACAAGTGTAGTTGTTGCTTTTTCTCCCTCAACACTGTTACTGTTTTACGTACTGGTAAGTTGTTATGGTCTTACATTAGGTTTAATAACTTTTGGCTGCTGGAATATAAAGTGATTCAGAGTCCATTTTGGGAAAAAAATAAAATTAAACTTGTTATCATAGAATCATTAAGGTTGGAAAAGACCTCTAAGATCATCTAGTCCAACTGTCATCAGTAGGCTTTGTGGTTTAACCCCAATAGGCAACCAAGTACCACACAGCTGCTCGCTCACCCTCCCCCCACACCAGTGGGATGGGGGAAGAGAACTGGGAAAAAAAAATAAAAAAAAAAAACCCGTGGGTTGAGATAAAGGCAGTTTAATGGGATAGTAGAGAAAGAGAAAATAAGAATAATAGTAATGATAAAAGAATATACAAAACAAGTGATGCACAATGCAATTGCTCACCACCCGCCGACCGATGCCCAGCCCATTCCCGAGCAGCAATCACTGCCCCCTGGCCAACTCCCCCAGTTTCTATACTGAGCTTGACATCAGGTGGTGTGGAATAGCCCTTTGGCCAGTTTGGGTCAGCTGTCCTGCCTGCGTTCCCTCCCAGCTTCTTGTGCACCTGGCAGAGCATGGGAAGCTGAAAAGTCCTTGACTAATGTAAACACTACTGAGCAACTACTAAAACATCAGTGTGTTATCGACATTATTCTCATCCTAAATCCAAAACACAGCACTATAGAAGCTACTACGAGGAAAATTAACTCTGAATTAAGCTGAAACCAGGACAGTACCAAAGATCTTTAGCTGCTAATGTAATTCATCCTGTATTGTTAATTTAGGCATTTGACTTTTAGCCTGAATGTTACAAAATGAAATATGACGGAATTCCAAAATGAAGGCCAGCTACTGCTTCTCCTTTTTGGCGTGAGAGCTGATATGGAGAAGTCCTAAGCTGTCTTCAGTCCTACAGCTGTTTCAAAGCAGCATGACCTAAAAAACACAGTCCTTAAACTAGCAGGTGAGTGTAGGAGAACAGGCCAAGTAGAGCTGAGCTTCTATGAATTTTTGTTGACTCAGCACAGTCTGCAGTCTCTGTAGCCTTATCAGATACATCATTCTTGCTTTAGTAGGTAAGAATGAGCAGCAAAGGCGAGCGAGCTTTCTCGGTCCCAGCTGTCCTCTGCAGCCCTCAGGGGGCTTCTTACCACAGGAGCTGTTCTGTACTTAATCCATGGCATCTCTGGCAAGGGTCTGGAAGATTCAGGCAGTGCTGAATACTTCATTTTATCGTGTGGGTGGAAAGAGCAGCGTAAGAGTATAACAGGCAATCCAAGTTTTACAGTTTATCTTGTAGCAGTCACTCTCAGGTGTATTCCAGAGAGTTTGTTGTGATCTAGTTAGCTACAACTTGAGAGATTTCCAGTCTCCTTAACTGCTTTGTTTTAACATCTGCTCACTGAGGAGGGAAATCTTCACTGCATTGGACAAGTCATTTGATTTTTCAAAAGATGTAAACTCAGTTTGGTATTGGCTTGTCCAGATGACTTTAAAGGGAAGTTTGCTGCCAGAGATTGCCAGATACCAAAATGCACAAACATAACAGTTCTGTAAAATCATGACAGTTGTTTCATCACCACAGATGACATCAATGAGCTTTTGCAGGCAAGTGTCTTCTTGGACCAGGAAAGTACATCTTATAAAAGTAATTTTTGTTTCAGAATAAAAGAACATCTACGCAAGTGTCAATGAATTTACCTATTTCCAAAACTATAAGAAAAAAATGTCTATGTTTTATGTCCGTGAAAAGCTCTGCTGTTTAGTAATACAGAGACGAAAACTAAACAGCAACATTATCATTTCTGTTTTTGTCTTCAGGCAGGTAACAGTTCCATGTTCGCTTCATAAATGAAGCAGCTTTAAGCACATTCGTATTCCTTCTGGAGTGACAGACTGAGTCTGCATCTGTTGTTGCTGCCCATGACTCCATAGACATGATACAGAAATGAGGACAATTTGTGTTTGTAACTGTGAAACCAACACTGAATTGAACAACAAGAAGAGTGTGCACTTAGCAGGACTGTATCTCATGTGAATATCTACCTTGTGTGGCATTTGGGTATTTTTAATTGCATTACTTGCAGCTGACTCTGGCAAACAAAGTACATGTCCTGAACAAAAAGCATCTTTCAAATGCCTCCAAATATGTGTAATCATTGAAAGTCATAAATACCTTTGCATCCTTAATTTAAGTTCTGTGTCCTCTACCTTACTTTGGTGTCTTCACTTGGAGTTCTCTGAACTGACAGAAAACGCAGAAATGGATACAGATAACATACTCTTAAATATTGTATATAAAACTTGAAAACAAAGTCATGCTATGGACCTGTGTTCTAGCCTTTTACTTGTAAGGAGCTGTGTTTATGCCTGGCAAAGGTCATGTGTACAGCAACATGTGATTTCTGTCAGGTCCCAGGTGGCTGGTTGCCCACCCCAGAAAGCCTCAAGAATTCATCAACTTTGGTGGTCTCTGTTCAAGAGAAGCAAATACTGGATGAAAACAAAGTAAACAGGAGGTGAATGTACCTCATGGAGCTTTAAAACATTAAGAGTAACTGCTGGGTATGTGAACACTGGTGAAATTTCCAGCCATGCCGAGGGAAGGGAAAGTGAAGAGTCTGAACTGCGTTCAAACATCACAGTAAAGACAAGTCCATGAAATGGATTTTAAATGCTGAAGATGCATGCCATTGATACCTTGTCTTTAAATGTATAGCATAGAAAGTCTGAAAGATCCTGAGAGTGTATTTAGCTTTTACTTACATCAGCTGTAATTAACGTTTGCATTGTGTTTTAAATGATTAGTAAGCTTTAATATCCTGTCATTCTCAACTCTTCAAGTTAATTCTCTCAAAACAAAAGAGAAAGGCTTTATTTCCCACTTGTCTTCTTCATCTGTTGCTGTTATAACATCCATGGAATCTGTGCAGGACTAATGTACAGACATGCATTTTCAAGTAAATCCTAAAAATATCATGGTAAAAGTTACAAGTGTAGTTGTGCATCTTTTCATCCTGGCTCTTTCCAGGTAATGGGTATGAATTATTTCTCTGTATTAGGGATTTGTACTTCAGAAGGTAAAGGTGGCTCACTTCAGATGACAAACTGTCATTTTTCATCAAACTGACCAAGTCAGAAAGAGTTTTAGTTTAAGTAACTTGAAAACTTAAAAAAAAAAAAAAAACAAACCACCACTCTTTTAATCTTTTGCATGAAGTTGGGGTTCTCTTTATATCATTACTTAATTTTTTAAGAATTCTTATGGAAATTTTAATCATCTGTTGAATTTTCTGAAAACCATTCGTACAAACAATATGACATACGTATCATATATATGCGTGTGTGTGTGTATGATTGGTAAAACTGATTCATCTTTCATACTTGCCAAAAAGAAAAAAACTCAAAACCTTACTATGTTTGATGACAAAGCTTATGTGTGCTTGCAGCTATTCTGCATGGAATTTTCACCCTACTGAGATCAATGTCAAAGCTTCTCGTGAATTCACTGATACAAGGATTTGATAATGGGGAACTAGTTTTTATTTATACTGAGGCCTTTTTGCTCTTCCTGGGTGTCAGAAAAGGGTCCTCAAGTCCTTCTCAGCTGGTATAAATTAGCATAGTTCCATTAACGTTAACAGAGCTTTGGGGTTTGCATCGTCTGAGGAACTCCTCTTAGACTAGATCAAAAGAAGCTTAATGTAAGAATAAGGCCTTCATTTTAATTCAGAAGATGCTGGAGCACTCACCACCTAATAAGAAATAATCAAGGTTGCTCATCACTTCAAAAAAGCAAGTGCTTTGCAAATAATAGCTGTGGAAAAATCAAACAACAGAATTCCCCATCTGCAGCTCAGTCTCATTTGATATTGTGTAGTTCTTTACTCACAAGGCCCTCGCACTTTGTGTTTCAAACTTATTTAAGTTACCCTGAAAGAAATGTCAGCATGACCTAACTGATGGGAAATTTGCACCTTATTGGTTACGCAGAGAATAACTGCATATTGATTTTGGCAGAGCGGAAAAGTATCCACAGTAAATGGAAGCAATTATCCTCACACATTTTACAAAAACCTTGAATACTTCATGTTGCTATATAGTACGTTCTCAAAGCAAGCTTATGAATTTGAAGTTTTACAGTATTTTTCTTAGATTCAGTTAATCTTGTATTTTTTAATGTTCTTTGTTGATAAGAATGTTAGTTTTCCTAAATGCGTTTTTTCCAGAAAATCAAATACACAATAATGTTACACATTGGTGTGCCACAAATTATACTTTGTTATTTGAAATGCACAATATTTTAGGCTCCTTAGACTACTGCGTAATACTAGAGAAAATATCAGTTGTAAATAGAAACATAAATTAAACCCAGATAGACTGCTGCAAAATGTTCACCTTCCAAGAATAACATCTTAAAATAGTAGCTAAGTCACTTTCAAATAATGTCAGACACTTTAATCTCTTCTGTGGAGCAAAGCAAGTTTAAGGCTACATGAGAACCAAAAGAAAATTCATGTATAAGCCTTCCAAGTTCACATCTTCCAAATTCACATTGTTCTTTGACTATGCCCCAAAGTAGCATGACACACAGAGTAGCAGAACTGTTGTTGGAGCTCATGGTTTTCTTGTTCTTCCCACCCCCTTTTGAAGGATCTGAACAAAAGATTGGGTGTTCTCAATGATTTTGCAAAGCAGAAGGACACTTCTAGACATTGGTGGATACAGTGGATGGCATGGCACTTGGAAATGTAATTGTGAAATTATTTGAAAATTTCTGTGCCCAGTTTGTCTATCCATTGAGGAGGCCCTTACTTCAGATGTAGTGAAATTTTGAAAGACTACTGACTTGTGAGACATTTTTGAAATCAATGGAAATAGAATAAGTTACTGTTCAGTGGGAGCAGTGATGGCAGAAATAGTCCTTTAATTGCTTTTTTATCCAATTGTAAGCTGTTTAACTTCTGAAGAGTGACAGTTTTCCAGTTGTCTTTTGGGACAGACACAGCCCATGCATTAACACAGTTAGAAAAAGAATGCCCTTTTTCTTAAAATGAAAATGGGGGAAAGCGAGTATTTTTTTCACACAAAATTCAACCAGATTTGGTTTTCAGATGTCTGTGATTTTGTGAGAAATTAACATTTTTATGTTTCTTTTGGAGTAGTTGAACTTTGCATGCAATTAATAGTGGCCTTGTGAGAATAAAAAGCAGATAGTGATATACTGAGTAACTCAACGTGTTACTTTAGATGTGTGTTTACTTGAATAAATTAATGGTACTTATCTCATCACGAGGTCATTTTATAACTAAGTTTATAAAATGTGCTATATTATGGAGTATGTGGACAACCTGCACATTTTTTAGATTCTGATCTTCACCAGCTGTTTTCTCTGCTGTTCTCTCTTTGTAATAACACTGAAACTGTTCAGTGCACACAATACAACTATTAAATTTAAAAGCTAACTCTATATATGAAACACAGATATTTTGAGTTAGATTTACATTTAAGAATTATCCAACATTCTTCAATTCAGGAATCTGATTCAACTGTCTTTTAAATGCAGATCTACAGTAAATGGTGGCATGTTGCTATTATGTTATCAAATTGATGGAACGCGGAAACTTCAGACTCTTTAGTGATAGAGACACAGATGTTTGCTGGTTGTATCATGGGCAAATTCATTTATTTCAATGTAAATGTCAGCACAGTCTTGCATAGTTACATTCTGACTGAAGGTAATCAACAACGTTTATAAAATGTGATGTGTATGTATATATGTGTCCTCTTAAAGATAGATTTTTCCCTGATCCTTTTTTATACCAGTTCAAATTTGAAATTTACATTATATACGTATACTTTATTGTTCTAAATAAAGATATTATGCACTGCCAAATAATCAATACAGTGGTTTGTGTCAGTCCCGTTTAAGACTTTTTTTTAAGTCCTGTCATCTCCTGGAAGAATTTTCTGCCAGAATGTATGCTGCTAGATGCAGACTTCTTCATAATACATTTCATTTCTTAATCATGAATTTTGATATGTCCTCATTATCAGCCTCTGGTCCTGATCCATAGTGTATCTGTGATTATGAAAATTATTCCACCTTCAGAATTAAAAGTTTCTTGTAGCTCCTTAATAAGCTTAATTTTTTTTTGTGCCCTGTTTCAGGCAGTTTTTCACATCTCATTCTTGCTATTAGCCACATATTGGGATTTTAATTTAATTTACCACTAAAAAGTCTGAATGTTGCTGATGTACTTCTTTTGCAGTAAGTGGCATTTAGCAATTAAAAAATTTGTTACAAATAACAGGGTTTTCCACCTGAGACCAGAGCTTATCCTGTAAGGCTGGCATCTTGCCTTTCAGGTTTCAGCAGTTTATTGTGGCATTTCAGTAAGAAGCCCAGGACAGGGGATGAGGTTAGGAGAAAAATCAGAGCTGCTCAAGGAGCTCTGGCACCAGTCCCACCCTGAGAGCCAATGAAATGACTTCCAGCGTAAGAGGACGAGATAAACCTGCTGAGACTTTTGACCTACCTCAGAGGTAAAGAGCCTTGGAAAAGAGAGAGGTGAAGCTGCAGTAGGCAGATATAGGGGGTTTACAAATAGGAGTGAGGTACAGACAGGACTGATGAGAAGGAGCAGAGAGCAGGGTTAATGGGCTGGGAGACCAGGGAAGAGGATTTGTGGATGGCAGAATTTAAGGTGTGGGCAAGAATGAGAGCTGTGGCTGTTGGTCTCAATACAACAAGAAGTGCAGAGTTGATGGGCTTGAAGGCAGCCATGGAGCAGCAAGGCTCTGCACTGAGGGTGTAGCAGAAGTCATGGCCTGAGAAGCCGCACTGGTGGCTTAGGTGAGCCTGAGGTATGACGGGCACTTGGTCCTGCTAGGGCTAGGGCTAGCTAGGGCTAGATGAGCACCACATAGCTGCACAGGCTGAAGGTAAGCATACTTCATGTGGAAAGCAGCGTTAATGTAACAGAAAGGAGGCAGACTTGACCTGGAAGTTCAGGAAGGCAGAATTAACAGCAAGGTACCTGGGAACGAGATGTGAGAGCTCTCAGCTAACAAAACAGCTCTTGCTGAAGTCAGGAGCTGGTAATTGTAACATACATAGATGGAGTAAAGGCTAATTAAGAGTGAAAGTCTGAGAAAACACATGTAACTCTTCATCCAAAAAACACCAACATAATCTTTTTGCTAGTCTGAATTTTTGGTGCCTTACACAATGCTAACTCCTCCCCAGCACCACCACCACTTAATCTGAACCCTGGAGACTTAAATGTGCTAATGGATCGAGAAATATTTACCTGTACTTTTCCAATTTCAGTGTCTCCAAAATAATGAACATAAATATCTCATTCAGTCTTTGTCCAAGGCATGGAAAGCATTAATAATGGTATTTTCCTACTTCTGTCAGGCAGAAAAACAATACTTATTATGATAACTTACTGTTTCTTGCTAGCAATAGTTTTGAACAGCCTAATACTTCCATGAAATGACAGTATTTTAGATCAGCTAGATATGTGCCCACTCCACATACACTCCACGTTATACTCCAGTGTAATTTTATTCCATGTTAACAAATGTGCGTTACTAAACACATTTTTGCCCAAAGTTTCTAAATGGTAATACATAAGATTTTTGTTTGTTTGTTTTAATGAGATTGGTTGTTTCAGGATTTCACATTACATTAACAATTTATAGAACCACTTCCTCATTACTGTTCATGTAGCTGTTGATGATAAATTGTCTTCCAAAGTTCAAACATTTCTACAAGGGATTAACTTTCCCAATAACCACACTGAAGCATGTGCTAACACAATCAAGTTTCATGTTGTTATATGCTTAAAGGGAATTATTATGTGCTGGTGCCTAGTAGAAAATAAGGCTAAATTAAAGCAGACTGCCAAAATCGCAGAGTGAAGGAATGGAAGTTTAGCCCTAATTTTCTTCCACCATATCCTGAGGAAAGTTATTTCAATGCATAACAGGAAAAATCCCAAACGTGATTACAGTTCCCCTGACTTGTGGCCCTTTCTGCAAGATCCCACGATAAGGAAGCAGGAACTAAAAATACAGATCAGACTTTTTCCAGACATGAGCCTTCGGCTTCTGGCCAGTCACAAAATACAGGGACAATTTTCATTCTTTTTTGGCAAAGAAGATATTTTCTTGAGCTCATGGAAAAATAGTTGACTAGATCACAAAAGCCTCTTTGTTTGTCACCAGCTCTGCTGTGCAGGATAATAGCATGATAGTAAAATTGGCCCAATTAGAGTAAAGAAGCTGCAGAGCAGAATGTATAGCTTTTGTCAGTTTAAGTGACTACCCCAAGTGACAAAATGTCATCTTAGAAATTTCACCTTGTCATCTCCTACATTGTGATTGATGATTATTAGGACCCCACAGGTTATTTAATCTGTCATGTTCTTAAAGTTAAATATTTTACACTTTCCTTTTTCTCAGCAATGCTGTCATCATTAACAAAACACAGAACAGCCTTCACCTTTAGAAATGACAAAATGGGGATGTGTCTCAAAACCAATTAATAACATCAGTGAAGGCAGAGACATAGCATCTAAATCTTTTGAACTGTACCCCCGAGAATAATGCAATGAGTTCTTTGGGGCAGTTACTCTTTTGCCAGAAGTTGAGAAGAAAGTATGCCTTCGACATGGTGGCATTGCTCGGCAGTTTGTTGTTAACTCTTGTTTCATACTGTTCCAGAGAAATTCAATTGCCTCAGTCAGTAAGCACTGTGTTTTCTTCATTTTGTTTCAAATGCTTTAACTTTTGGATCAAACAAAAAGTTGTGCAAATGAATGATGCTGTTATGTGCTATAATTGGGTACTCACTACATTTCAAATAGGATCACTGACACACAGAAAAATTTTGAGCAGGGGTATTAATGTGCCTGTAATGTAGTGTGTGCATGTGTGTGGGATGGAGGGTGCTGGGCCGGGAAGGGGAGGGGAGAGGAGGACGAGGTGGTGTTTGGATTTAGCAAACTTTACAGGTAACTACCATGAACTTCAATCATACACCCTGAAGGAATGGTTGCACATTACAGAATCTCTTCACAAATCCAACCCTTGGCAAGAGTGAGCCTCAGGATTGCCAAGTCCCATGCGCCCTACCCTGTGCTGTGCTCCCCAGCCATTGGCAGCACAGCACTGTCACCCTTCCTGCTCCGTGGCTGCACGTGCCAGAACCACACACACCTACTGCATCCCTGGGGGAACCTATAACAAATCTATCTATATTTCCATGTAGGCCACCAAGGTTATTTCACTGAGAGTCAAAACCTGGCTCCAGGTTGCATGACTCTAGCAGGTCTTCTGCATTTCAACCTGGACCATAACCAGAAACTCCTCAAAGCCCCAGGTTTCATCTCTTGCACACAAAAACCCTTGTGTCCTGTCGCTATCCAGTGCTTCCTTCAGCTCTCACCCCGACTCCCTGTGCTCTCCTGTTGAGTCATACTCTGCAATTAAAGCCTCATGTATCCCAGTTGTGCTTAGCAGCCCTACCGTTAGCAGTTTTTATGTAGGCAGTAAATAGCTGAATTACTATTTAGGAAGAAAACACTTCAAATTGTTTAGCAAAAGATTGGACTGCCAAAATTATCCCAGATGGCTTAATCTCAAAAGTTGCTGTACTTGTAACTCAGAAGAAGGGTGAAGTCAACACAACTACCAGATGTGGACATGGTACAGCTATAACTGGGGTACTGCTAGTCTGACTGCAAAGTGTACTCCAGAGCTGTACTCATGCAGGCTGCAAGCACTGAAACTCCCCACAAAAGTTTCCTCAGAGACAAAAAATAGGTTATGAATAGGTTATGCTGCACAGATATGTTAACCCTCTTTTCCCCTAAAAATACCTGCCCATCAGATTTAAGATAGCAAGAGCTGGTCAACATAACCAGCTGCTTGTTTGTGTGGTTGGTTCTCAGATGGTTCCTGTTGATGAAAATGCCTGAACAGACTGACTGAAGCCTAACTTCTCCTTCTGGTGAACCTCTTGCTGGTTTTGCTCAGACTGATTGTAGCCTGAACTCATTATACTGGGTTTCTTCTTGCTGCATCCCCACCACCTCCTGTGAATGATGTAAATAAGAAATATTTATTTACAGATCCTGGAAGCCTGTAACTTCTTTGGGAGGACAGATTAAGCATAAAAGAAGAGGAGAAAGTAGCAAATTATTAATTCACATTAACTGGTTAATTATATGAAACTCTTGTATATAAACCATAGAATTTCACAAAGGGATTCCTGAATTTAATCTGCCAATTTATAATGGACCTTGTACATTGCAAATACCCATTTAATCTGAACTGAAAGAGATATGGAAGAAAATTTACAATGCAGAAAACTGTTAACTGTCATTAAGAAAAAAATTAATTTCATTTCCATTTCAAACTTTTCAGTGTGGTTCTATAAAGTGATAATAGTGCTCTAATAAGGGCAGAGTTCCACTGCAAGATGTAGAGGCAGCCATCATATGATTTTGTCAATTAAATAAAGCATTTGAATATCAAAACATGCCATCCACTTGGTAAAATGTTACTCTTATTGGAAGTATAAAATCTGTTCAGGGAGGAAGCAGCAAAACAAGAAAACACGAGTTTTTTTTCTCTGAAGAGTGTAAAATGTCCTTTATGTTCACAACCATTTTTCTGACCTTAAATATGTCTCTGCTGTAGCAGTAAGGTATTTAACTTGCTTTCAAAGCCACCGAATACTTTTTTGAACCAAGCTTAATTTGTGACTGATTCTTCATGAATTGTTTCCAGTCTCGTTACAAGTTTCTTTCTGTTTCAACACATGTTTTGAAGCTTAGCACTTCTGGAAATCAACCAAAGTTACAGCTCTAGTAAAAAGTTATCTGTAGAGAAATCTCTAGAGGCTGTGTGTATTACAGTTTCCCACTATCTATCACAGCTCCTCTGCCTGAGGTTACTGCTTTCAGAGCAAAGCTGGCAGAACAGCTCAGGTAAGCATTTCTTGCCGGTTTTGATACAAAGTCAACTAGGCCAACTTGAAACACTTTAAAAAACACTGGTATTTAATGAAGCTGAGGTAGGGGATACAGCACTGCAAGAGTTGAAGTCCTCTCTCATCGTACATTCTGCCAGCTCTGAAGGGAGAAGCAATGTCCAGCAAAGGACTGCTAATGGACACCTGAATATGTGAAAAATCACATCATAGCCTGTGGCAATCATCTGACTGCAGTCTGCTACTAAGAATAAACAAACAAACATGCCAACAGAGAGAGCTGGCAAATCATCTATCCAAAGAACAAGCATGTTGACCAAGCATACCAATGCAAAAGCTGATAATTGGTCACACCATATGATCTTCAGAAACATCAAAACACAACCTTCAGTTTTGAAGTTATTCCCTAGAAACTGAATTTACGATAATTAGGAAGATTAAACCTTCCCTTCTTGCCTAATTTCCAGTTATGAGAGGCATACTTTGTTCATTCCAGGCAGTATTTCTCAATGACAGCCAGGACCTCAGAACACCAGTATTGCAAAAATAACCAAGTCCACTGGCTGTTGCAGCTGGAAACAGATACAGAAGAGAAAGGAGTTTTAAAGTGCTTTTTCTGAAACATTACCCCTCTGGGTTCAAAAAAAAGTCTGTTTGCTGCAAGTACTGATGTTGAGAATTTACTTTCCACCGTAACCTTGAGGGCAAAGATTCAAGTTTTTGCCCTAGAAAAAAAATAATACCAGTTACATTTTATCCATCTATTGGCAATATTTACTTTTCTGTGTACAAAACTGGTTAGTGTCTACATAAATTTTCCATGTAGATTTCAGCTAAGCATAGTATCTGCATTTTTTATTCCAAGGACTATTGTACTTTTCCTTTTTCTTTTTTCTTCACAATATTTTGCAATCTTTTTCTCTTAGTATTAAGCCAGTTCTGGTTGTTTCTCTCATCAACTCTTGTTTGACCTTTCCTGCCTACTTCTAGGAATAGCAAACTAGAACATTTTGTCAAATGGAAACTTTACAAAAATACTAAAGCATTTTCAGCAAAAAACGTTGCTAACCAATTTTTTGAAAGACCTAGTGTTTAATCTTATGTGGATCTAACTCAGGTTTAGCATGTTAAGGTGGGTTTAGATAAACCTCATTAAATTAAGCATAACAAAGATACAAAAAATGAATAAGCCTTATAGAAATAAAAGACAGGCATTTCATCTTGTGCGAGATCACCTGCTTTCTTCCCCATATTTACAACTATCTGTAAGTTCTCCTCTCCCATGTGTCTAGAAATATGGTCTGAAATTTTTTATCAGAAGTTCCTACTAGGTTGTAAAGCTTTAAAATTGTTCAGTTTCTTACTTTGGTATTTTAGGAAAACAGGCTAGAATAATAGCCCGTCCTCCTATCCAGTACAGAGTCAGTGGTATCATTGTCAGTCCTGAAGCAAGTCTTTTTTACCCACCAGTAATGAAGAGCCCATGGTCTCCCTGGGTCTACTCAAGTGAACATCAGTCTTTACTCCTAAAGTAAAATCCTTTAGTGTCTCACTTATAGTGCCCTTGCTGTACTGTGTTACTTCCTTGAAGAATAAAAGACTATTCCCTTTCTCTCTTCAGAAGCCTTCTATACATTTGAAGTCTATTAACTTGTGTCTTTTCAGCCTTTTCTAGCCTTTTCAGCCTTTACTTCAGTCCTTCTTCACAGGCCATGATTCCGGCAAGCTCCACTTGCTGCTGTCCTCTGGAGTCGCCAATTTATTTAAATGTATCCAAAAGGTGTTGTCTTACAACATTAGCAGTACATTCTTGAAGCAGCTGCTATTTGAAATAGGATAAAAGTATTTACTTACTTCTCTGGACTTGATCAGTAGATGCCAAAACACTAGAACAGAATCCCTCAAAGATTTTACTTTTCTCTGTTACAACTTAGATATGAGTTAGCTTATAAATTTTCTGGGTCAGGGTGCTTTCTGTGAACTCTATCATGTTTTGAAGAACACAGCAGTAGGTGTGCCTGTTTATTTTTATTATCCAAAGTACTGTTATCCAAAATATTGAAACATTTTTGTCTTACAGCTAGCAGTGGTCCAGAACAGAACAAGTTGGGATCTTTGCAAATGAGAAAATACTAAAATTAAACCAACAGTCAACAGGTGAGTTCAGCCATATAGTGGCTTTAATCAACAAGTTTATGTTGTGTATTGAGAAGCTCTCTTTTTTCAGTGTGACTTTAAAACATAAGCATTTTTCAGATAGTACAGCTTTTCCCTAAAGAAGGAAATTCCAACTCTGTCTCTGAAGGAAGATAAAAGTTTGCCTACATGAGATTTGTTCCAGAATAGCTACTTCTGATTAAACACAGGAATGGGCCTTCTAAATCTGAGCTAATACTCTCTTCTTCCAAATAAGTTAACCCATTCTGAAAAGGGATTAAGTTCATTTAGTACAAACAGTCTCATTTTGAGTCAGGATGTCCAACAGCATGTACAAATTAACTGCATAACGTAGATAAAGAGGAAAAGGGATTTATACTTTAATTTAAAACTTGCTTTAATAGAAATTAATTTTTCTGATAAACAAGTCATCAGCCCAAACTTATTTCTGATGCAATAGAAATAACAACAATGGAAAAGTGTCAAAATCCACTAGAAAAATGGGTTGTACAAAGCTGGAAAATATACTTTATCTGAGAACTAGTCACTCTTCCAGCTTTTTAATATATCTGATTATTACAGGACTTCTTCAAAATATTAGTATATATTACTCCACTATCTTCAATAAATGCACATTATTTAAGTTACATAGCAATTATGTCTCTAAATATCTGTTTATTTATTTGAAAATGCTATTAACTTTTGGAGTCCAGTCATTACAGCCATTCTAAGTCAACAAGTTTTATAATTTAGGGCAAAAAAATCAAAACAATGAAGAGCACTCTTGAGTCATATTGGAATGAGGTCAATAAGTGCTGGCTTTTCAGCAGCAAACAACTGCAGTGAAACCTGTGTTTTTAGACATAGGCTTTACACTAGGTTTTTCTCTTGCTTCGATGAAGAGTCACTCACTATCAAATGTTAACATCAGACTCTAGCACCCTTTGGAGCACTGGCTTATTCAAAGTATATTACATGTCTGTAAAAACATGGCTTGTATTATCAATGAACTTGCATATGACAAAGTTTGCTTTTCAGATAAAAATCTCTCTAACCAAATCTGTGTCACAGACCAAAAGCACAAAAGAAGCTCCTTTTGAGCAGAATTTAAATCACACTTAAGTATCATTACATATTTGAATGGTCTCCTTTTCTCTGGGAAGACACTTAAATTCAAGGGTGGGATGCCATGTTTCAGACTGACTATTTTGTATTTGCTTGTCTGCCACCAGGCACCTGAAGCTGATTCAAGAGAGGGGTGGAAGCAGTGTAGCAACAGCAGACTTGGCAGACAGACAGGTGACTTCTCTAGCTGTATGAAGCCCTTCACTGCCAGTCACAAGGGCTAGACATCACCCTTTTCCCTCAGAGGTTATGGAAAAGCACTGCACAGCCCAGACACTGAGAGGCTCTGCAGTTTCCTCTTTCCTATGACTTCTCTGGAAGAATCTGGATCTCCACCTTTTTTTCTCCATGTTTGCCAGGAAAGATTGGGAAACAAATAACCACATCAAATGATGGGAACTAGTGAAGCACAGACTACCTTAGCACAGATCAGCACCTTCACTGTGAAAACCTACCTGTGAGGGTCTCATGTAAGGGCATCCCTACTGGTGACGTATTTGCTCTTGTACATGGTGGGGACATTACAGAGGGAATACTTCATCCTTCCCACCACCTCATTAACCCAGCTTTCTCTGAATTCATTTGCAACCTGCTCTACCTGTTTCTTTTACATGTCACCTAGCAAGGAGCTGCTATCTGTAGCAGTGACACGAGAACAATAGTTTATGTAAATAACTTCCAAGTGGAGGTAGTCATTAATGCAGACAGTTCTGAAGCAAGTGAAGCAGCTTTTGGCAGCAAGCACCATTAATGAGACTGTCTCTTAGGACTGTAGTCTGATTCAGAACACATCTTTCCGACTTCCTTAGTTTTCACTTTTGTTCCAGCAATATGATCCCCCATACCACAGAAGTTTCTCCTATTGCAGCAGAGGTTATTTGGGAAGCTGTTGTTAGCTCCAGTGCAGAGAGAAAATATGAAGCAAGCAAGTGCAGGGTTGAAGGAGGGAGGTGTGTGGTATTCATCATTAGTCTGTAGTCTGCAGGTTGCCAGTCTATGCGAAGTCAAACTCAAGCTTAAAGCTATATCCACAGCCACATGTGCATACCTCCCAGCATTCAAAATGCAGATAGTGTTAGGTTAAGCTCCACCTTGCCCTTTGTGAGTAGCCTGCTCCTCTCCTTCTGCCCCGGCACACACTCATCCAGACACACAAGCACAGCAGAGCACACTGGAGCATATTTCATCTGAACACACACAGCCCTGTAACACATTCTTGTGCAGATGCCAGCTTGCAATGGCTGGACACAATGGACTGGTCTCAACTGAAGGCGAGAAAAAGCAGAGCTAAGTGTCTCATGTTAAGGGTTTTAGGGGACGATGAAAGAACAAGTTCTCCATTGTTGGCAGAGACACTGCAGAATGCTTGGGGCATGTCGATTATTTTGCTTTTGATTTTGTTCCTACAGCACATTAAGAAAGCTGAAAGATTAGCGGGGAAGCAAGTGAACACCTATTCTCTCAGGCATGTGTTGCCACAAATAAACCCAGAGCCAGCAGCTGACCCATAAAAGGTGCAGTTTGATCCCCAGTGTGGGAGAATTGGCAGGTACATGCTCCCTTGTCCATTCTTAAAACACAGAATCAAATCAAAACCATAGGATAATAATGTAGGCTGGAAGGGATGCCTGGACATTGTCTTGTCCAATCCCTGCTGACATTTAGCGGCTCTGTGACCAAAGTGACAGAAGGTATTCTAACCTTTCAGAGAAGGTTAGAGTACTTTTTGGGGTGGGAAGCGGGAGTTTTAAGTGTAGCACCTGAGTTATATAGACAGGATAACTACAAGGAGAAGGCACACCTAAATGAGGTGTAGAAGAACAAATGAAAAACACAGTGGAGAAAGGAAGCTGGAAATGAAAAGACATGTAGGAAAAATACAGAATAATACTCACACTTTCTGAAGGGTACCATACACACACTATGTCTTTTCTTTAGGATCTGTTGCTCTCTGCCTCATACTCTGTGACCCTGTGCCCTTCATTAAATGTGGGGTAATGAAATATACTCAGTAATTACATTCCTCCAGTTTAATAGGAAATTTGTTGGAATATGATACACTAAATAAATATCTTTGCTTCAGCCTTCAGAAGAATGGCTGGGAATTGCAGAGCCAGTGCACAATCTGTTTTACCCTGAAGTCAGTTTTCTGTGGGGTTTGGGTTTTTGCTTTTGCATAGGCACCAAAACATAAAATAATTTTCTGTAATTTACTAGGAGACTGAGAAAAGAAAGAGCTCTCAATCTTTTAAAAGAGTGAGTTAATGTGGCATTGTAGCAAAGTGTTATGCTGTTTGTGTGACCAGTGAGTGGACATGCAATGAATCAGAAACCTGAGACTGGAGAGCCTGTATTTTTTTCCAGATATTACCTTAATTTTCGCAAGGAACAAACATTCCCCTCTGAGCCATCACAGTGTAGAAAGCACAGAAGAGTTTAACTTTGTGTCCTTACAACAAAAATGTATGTTCTGCCTTACTCCCAAACTACTCATATACTATGCTTTCAGTGTTCGAGCTTAATCTCTGTGGAACTTGGTTTCCATTCCTTATACAGTTACTGGACAACATAAAAAGCCAACACAAAAACGCATGAAAACTGAAAACAAATACTATGGTAGGTGATGTGGAAGAAAAAGGAGGAGCTAAGTGAAATCGTTTACTGGTTTCCAAGTAGCAAGAAAGACTAAAATTATCTGGGCTGAGTTATCCCTAATGAGGAAAAAAATAAGAAAATGTATAGCTTATGTGATGTGGAATTTCCCTAGAATAATCACTGGAAAATTATTTTTTCTATACCAGGAATTCTATATATTCTATATAAAAGTGAATATCCTGCCTCCTCAGTAGAAACTATTGGAGCTTCCAGTATCTGAAAAGAGTGTCTGTATAGAAAGCCACTTTAGGACAGCCACCATGGAAGAGCTCCTACCAAAGTTTATATTCTGAACAATTTTCCTATATTACTCAAGATTCAGAGTAGTATTTCTAAGTCTATATTTATTTACAACATCTTGTTTTGCAGAAGGGAGCAAATGGCTGCAATATGACACAAGTCTTGAACCAAAAGGAAGAAATACAGCCAGTGAGTGTCCCAGCCACATATCATCAGGCTAAACAAAAGACCAACTAAGCTCTTTTGGATATTAAAACAACAACTAATTTGGAAGGAAATGCCAGAGTACTGAGATGTTAGACACTAACACTCAGATGAGGATTTTGATAAGTCTCCATTTAATTTGGTATTCCATCGTGACTGCACAACAAGCCCAGAATAAAATAAGCCACAGATAAAAAGGCTACTGTTCAAGCATCTAATCATGAGATTTCTCCAAATCTAATCTAGGAGCCAGTGTAAGGGTGATGATATCAGCACCATCTGTGGGTTTCTTAGAGGGCAAAGTGGCAGATGGAGTTAAAGTATGACTCTAGCAAGAAGGAAAGAAGCCAAAGTTTTTTCAGCAAGAAGCTTACTCAGGTGGCATACCTGACTATTTATGAGCAAAAAAAATACTTGCTTGTTGTTTTTTTATTTCTCTGATTAGGTGAGCAAGACACTGTGTTTATGTTGTGAATAAAGATTTTACTGAAAACATAGCTGTTTCATGTAATAAACTTTTCATCCTAATAGAAACAAAATAGCAGGGCCCTATTTTGTATAGTCAGTATGTAAGTAATGTAATGTAACATAATTACATTTAATCTAGTAGTAATTTAGTAATGTAAACATATTTTTTAAACAGTAACTTGTTATTAGTATCAGAATTTCAGCAAAATTTCAGGTGCAATGTTATTTCACAGAAGATTTAATTAACACCTTTTATTTTGTACTGAAGTGAACTAGAAGCACATTTATAGGTAGCGTTTGTCTATAGATACAGACATAGGAAGTTACAATATCTGGGTTAAAAGGTGATAAACTTGCCACATCCTAACTGCCAACTTGATCGCAAGACCCATCCTTCAGATACTTAAAACGCCACTTCGTTACTCAGCATCAAAAACGCCCACTGATGACCATAGATAGTGTTCTTCACCACCACTTCTGAAAAGCAGATCCCAAAACAAAGCAGAGGTTAAAGATTTTGAGTTGTGTACCTTAACTCCTTCTATTCACATTTCAATGTATTTGTGAGAATATGTCATCTGTCACTTAATGTTTGAAACTGTTCAGGCAAGAAGTGTATGTGGATTGAAATAAAAAGTATGTACAGATCATCTATTGCTAGAAGCCACAACAAGCACAAGGTAGGGCAAACTCTGAAATGTTAGTACATTTATAGGTGGATACAGTTTGTAGACCAGGGAATCTACAAATTGGCAATCTACTTAGTGAGGTAAAACTGAAATATCAAGAGAAAATCAAGGCTTTTCTGTAATCCTGCCTTACCTCCTGCCTTTACTAAGCTTACAGGATAAAAAGTACATTTCAGGGCAGCTAACAGTTAGGAGACTTCAATCAGAAAGAGAGAAATATCCATTCAGCTGATGCTCAGGCTCTCATGGATTTCAGTGAAAGCCACGAGAAAATGAAACCTTTCCATAGCAACCAGGTCATAAAAGTGAGTAGAAGAGAGCCAGCACAGCTCGGCTGGTGGGGACACCAGGCAGTATCACAGTATGCCCCAGGCTCCCAGCATTGCTCCTTCCACAAGCAACACTGAAAGAGTCTCAGAAAGTTTCTTGCAGGCTTTCAGTGACCGTCCTCTGCTCCATCCTTGATAGTGGTGTGCCCAGCCTTCACCCCTCACTCCTGTCTCCTACTGCCCCTAATCGCACAGTCCTGCATGTCTCCACCCCCTCCCCTTGCCCTCCCCACCAAGCTGTTCAACATTCAGTGCCTGCATTTACCTCTTTCAAGCCCCCAGAAAGATTCTCTTCTCCACAATGGAGAAGCAGCCAGGTTAGTAAGTGGAAGGGTGGTAGGAAGACCCAGAAAGCCCCAGAGGCAGCAGCACAAGGGCCCTTTCCAGGCAGGGCTGGGTGAGAGGAGCTGGGAAGGAGGAGGGCTGGATGAGGCAGGATCCAACTACCATCTGCTCTGGCAGGCTACTAGGTCCTCTCAGCTGCTTGCAGACATACAGCTTCAACCTATGGGGATGCAGGTATAAGGTCTGAATGTAGGTTTTTACAAGAATTCCTATAGACAGCAAGCAATGTATGACATCAACAGGTCAGCAGGAAAAAAAACAGAGAAAAAGAGCCATGATAGGTTAAGTGGAAGAGGAATACCCAGGTACGTTAGCTGAGACCGTAACACACAGCCTTCTGTTCAAAATCAAAACCAACCCCAAAATTTTTTGCAATGGAATTGAAATTGGCTTAAGATATGGTATTAATGCAAATGATGACAATTATTTGTAGGAGACCATACATGTATGGAACTACTCAGTTATTTATAAACTGTATATAAACCTTAAATCTCTACCCACCCAGCAGAGAAATACCACAAAATTAATTTTTAAAAAACATGATGAAGGCAAATAAAAAACACAATTGTTTTCACTCTTCAAAAATCTTAGTATAAAAGACTGATTTCACATTTTTTATTATTCTGACTGATAACTTTCTCTCATATCTGAGACTAACAGTATTACTGTAATCTCTATTTCCTCCCTACTGTCCCTCCCTAGAAAACTTTTTTTCTCTTGGTAAAATTTAGTTCTCAGACCTGAGGGACTAAATGCTTCTCATTATGACAGAAGATTATCTACCTATTTTCAGCCTCTTATTTTTTTGGTTCTCTCTTGAAAAAATGTATCAGATCTGCTTCCTTCCATATGGAACATTTCTGGAATACTGTGAGGAACAGCCAACAGTAACCACTTCAGATATATTTAGCTTGTTAACTCTTTTTTTCCCTTGCTCAACCCAAGGATTAGGTATGTCAACACAATAAAAGTATTTTTATTTATAGAACTGCAAAACTGGATCATTTTTAAATGAACAAAATTATTCTATGAATCTATAATGTGTTAAACTGACAACTACAGATAGAGTGTATAAATATCTTACTCAGTAGGAAGAGAAGACTGCAAATGACTAAGGAATTCCTACTACAATGTTCCCAACCTCCTGTTCCCATCCCCCTCAGAAAAATCTTTAAGAACTTTTCTTGAGTCAATGAAGATGTATAAACTTAGACTAGCGTGCAGGCAGACTAAAAATAACTAGGTAGTTCTCAAATAGAAGTAACTTTTTTTATTCAATCATCACTTGCTAACAAGCTAGATCAGATCATTTTCATCAGAAGTATTACAAGATTTGTGTTGAAGCTCTTAATTTTCAAAAGGTCTTATCTGATTAAAAAAAATTCTCCACGTCATACTAATCAAAGATCACACCCTCTTTCACTAAATGAAACTTAGCATAGAAACAGAGAAGTACCATTTGATATTAACTCAGCCTATGACATTAGCAGCATTTCACTCATTGCTTGAGTAATTCTGCATTCGAAATGTGAAATGTGCTTCCTGTTAAAGTATATTGGCTATTATTTTGAAGATGCCAAATGGAAATAATTCCCTTATAATCTTAGGAAAACTCAGAACTCCCATTGGGTATTCACATACACATTGAGTTAAATCTAAGAAATAGATATCCATAGAATTTTTATAAGATTAAATCTCACATCAGTGGTACTGAAAACAAGAGAAAAAGAGAGGAAGAATAGGCTGGCCCAAATCCATTTCATTAGTGCCTGGGGAAGGGATTATTAAATGCAATTATTCACCTTAGCCTACGGGATGTTTCACAGAACAAAATTGTCTCTCTCATGCCTTTATTAGTTCAATCAGATTTAATGTTTCCTCCTCTTTCTGTCTGTCTCTCTCTCTCTCCTATGTGTCAAAGCAAGAGATTAATCAACTCTGTAGAAAAACTGGGCTTTTTTGGAGAATTTTCTGATTGGCCTCAGTTAATCTAGCCACACTTAATATAGGGTTTGTGATTACTAGAGGTTATGCAGTCATCTATAGGCATAGGGGTGATTCTCCATTGCAGCAATTGACTTTTGTAACCTGTGACTTTGACATTTTGAGCTGTGCTATAGTGTGCATGTAGCCCCAACCCATATCCACCTAAAGTCTGAAGGTGCCCCTGAAACAGCACCCAACTTTTTAAGGAGTAGTTTTCACTGAGAGCACACATTACTCTACTAGGTTGTAACTATATCTGCACTGACAGTGACATTGTCCCCTGGGAGCACTCTCTGAAGTCCAGGCCAAGTTGTGCAGCATGGGTCACGTTCTCACTGCAGACGGTGGTGCACTTTGAAGCACACAAGCTGTGTGCACACTGAGTAACACTTGGCCCAAAGCTCTCCTCTGAATGTCCTCTGAATACCCATATGAACTGTGAAAGATGTATCATTTTGTTGTGATTTTTTCTGTTGAAAGTACCTAAAATAACACAGAGAATGCTGCAGAGCCCAACAGGGTGGTGTTTCTACAGTAGGATGTTGATGGTAGACATTGCATACATTAAGGCATGGACTAAAGGTGAGGAGAGTTAGTTGACTCTGAACATGCTGCGGCAGTGTTAAAGGCAGTGCAGAGCAGGGAGACTCAGATCTTGTCCAGAGCGACTTTGAGAAATCATTACTGGAGCAAAGCACTTCTGAGCTATATCACAGAGGGAGAACTGACTAGTTCATTCCAAACAAGAGCTTAGGAGAGAACTAACATATTTATTATGTGCTAAAGAAGATGGGACCTGAGGAGAAACCAGAGTGAAATTACAAGTCAGCTTGTCTTCCCTGATGTCTGCCTGCTTGTTCTGCACTGGAGGTGACGTCCGAATTCCAAAGCAGTTTTGTGAACCTCTCTCACCTTGTCCAAACCTGGCATTGCATGACACAATCTGCATCATCTGTCAATCATTCCTGCTTGTGTTTCCACTTTCAACATTATATTTATATATAGACTCCAAACTTTGCAGAAAGGCTTCTGTTGTCTACTTTTTGCTTTGCTTGAGGGAATTTTCACAAAGAGTAGTCTTCTAAGATTGCCCAAAGAGAATACAAAAAACAGTTTTCCCTTTAAGTAGGAAACTGTTTGTAATGAATAATTATTGGGCAGGCTTGGATAATGAAAAAGATCCTTTTTTTAAATCAGTTTAGTTTTATTTAGCTATGGTTTTTACTCCCTAGCAAGGGATTAAAACATATCTAATAAGATTTGAGCAAAAAGGAGATGAAAAAAGCCACCATCATCCATACCACAGCCTGGCTCCATACCTTCAGAAGGCTTCTGTGTGTGAGCCAAGGGCTCCCAAGCCAGCAGGCTTTCAGGAGAGCACTGGCACTGTTTATAGGTCATGTCCCTAACTCATATTCTGGGACTTAGATTTCTTATCTCAGTTCTTGCATAAAGCAGGGGTGATGCTGTGCCCAGACCCCTGAAATCCTCTAAATTTCTTTTGATCTCTGCTTAGTCCTTCTTTAAATGCTTAGATTGTCAGCATTTGAAGCTGGGCAGAACCTTCCTATTTGCACGAGGCCTTAGACTATGTGGTAAAAGGCATACAATGCCGGCTCCTGGTCAGTCTCCAGAGCTCTTGGCCAGGCAAATCATGTCCCTTTGACCCATGCTCCACCTCTGCCAAGGTCTGTGCCTGCTCCACAGGAATGAATTGGCATTTGTGCCTTGGGGATCAGCCTTGACTGTCTCTCAGCCGGGTTTTCTGTCATTGTTTTCCCCAGCATAGACTGTGGTTTTGATGCCCTTTTAATAATTTGGCATTTCTCCTAGGGTAGGCAATCCTCAAGAAGCAGTTCTACCTCTTTCTAGGTTTGATAGCTTCATGGAATCTGATGGTGGTGTTTTTATGCATTTAAAGTGAACAAAGAAAAAGATATAAAGAATGTGGTCTGTGGAAAAAATGCAGTATTTTTTGTCTTCCTTCTTCTGCATGATTTTCTAGTAAATGGGACAATCTGCACTTTGAAATACCTTGTGTATGGATCCTGAAATAATCTAAAACCTTTAGAAAAAAAATTTCTTCTCACCAGCCCTGCTAATCACAACCAGGAGTTAGGGAAAGACATGAGGTAAAGGATCTCTTTCAAAGTTCCTTTTTATTCCATCTATTTAATATACAATCTCTCAGTCTGCTTTAGCAAATACTTGTAAACTGGTTAAAAATCCTGATGTGAAAAATTCTACTGCAATACAAATTGTCACTAGCTTTGAACAATGTGGTATTAAGTGGGCATCTTGAAATAGAACTGCTTTATTAAAGAAGGCTGATACTAAAAGAGTACTAGAAGGACACTCAAAGATTTTTAAAGGGATAGAGATTGTTGGCTTCTTCACAATTAATTGAGACAGCATTGTACCGTTTCTCTTTGGAGAAAGCAATCTCATTTTTGGCCATTCTGCAACTGCCTGTGATAACATTTGGATTTTTTTATTCATGTACATTACTCATAATAGATATAAACAACAGAATTACAACAATACATGTTTCTTTAAAAAGAAAGGAAGAGACTTATTTGTTTGCTTTTTTTTGGTCTGCTGGACAATACAATGGTGGGAGCCAGTTTATTACAACTTTTCCCACAGGCCTGCCCTTGGGAATAGCTCTCTATAAAATCCCCTTCTTGTGGTCCTACAGAAATAGAACATAGTGCCTTTTTTAACTTGAAGATTATTACACCAGGCACCCTACTGCAAATGAGCTAGAACAAAGCTGTGTCCTGTAGCATGATATTAATTTCTCTGAATATGTCTATTCGCTTTCATAATGGAATATTTAGGAAAAATGGCACAGCCACAAAGTGTGTAAACAAAGAATAAGTAGAGGTGGCGTTCTCAGCGTTTTTTTAGTGTCCCAAATGGAAGTGAATTTTAAAGTGTAAACAGTCATTTTGACTTGGCCTTTCTGACAAAGTCTGTCACAATCACTATAGCTGAGACATGGAATACATATTCTTTACCTGTAATGTTTAATATAATGCAAAAAGTAAGAAAATATTTATATACCATCACAAAACATCCATCAACACACTGGCACAAAGTGTATACAATCCCCAGAGCAGTCTGCAAGGAACACAAAAGCTAGCCAAATCATGGAGATGCTAATGTAGATTCCTTGGAATTCTGTAGATCGTCTCCTGAAGTTGCAGAATTGCTAGTGACTTTAGATAATATAAAGAGCTTGCCAGAAGTTAGCAGCAGGATAGGAGAGAAAAACATCTTTTCACACAGGAAGGTTAGAAGATATATTCAAAGTTACTTTTATCAGGGTAAGGTTTTTAAAGCCTCCTAAGACATTCTGAGTAATCCCCACAGATCACAGATTTTCTCAGTATTTAACTAAGAGAGATAATCGAATTGCAGCCCCCCCCCTCCCCCGTGTCATTCTGTTTGCAGTTGCATATGCAAATTGCTTTCTGCCTGAAGTTTTGCAGAATCTGCTAGGGCCTTGCAAGGAAGGAAAAAGACACAAAATAGATGAAAAGCAGATGGAAAACTAGATTCAAGTTTTGCATAGGTTGCCACGTCTCATTTGTATGCAACATATTTATGCATAAGCTGCTAAGCCCAGGGCTGTAGCCAAGTATTCAGGCACACTGTGATGGATGTGGAGATCAATTGTTTGTGAAGGCAGAAAGGGTTTTAACACAAGGTGATGCATTTAAGTTAAACAAATTATGTCACCTTCTTTTGCATAAACAAAATGTTTACACATATTACCTACTCACATGTTATGGTCCTTTCTTTTTCACAGAGGCATAGCCTAAACTAGGCTAATGGGGTTTGCTATGAAAATCCATGGCTGTAATCCACATACTTTATTGACACTTCTTTCCAAAATTCATTGAAAATGTTACAGAAAGTGTCTCCCATAGCCTGCAAGGACAATTGAGCAATAGCTTTAAAAAGTTCCATATAGATAGCCAGAAATGAAGAATGAGGCACAAATTATTTCTCAGTAGAAACTTACTTTAACATAACTTGTCACAGTGTGTAGTTTATTCTGGCCTTTCAATCAAAAGTCAGAAAAAAAGCTGTAGTATTAGTACAATGTATATATCAGTATAACTTGTGGTTGTCCAGTTATATAAGTCTAGAAAATATCAGGGTTGATGTGAAGAGATACCATTCATTGACATAGGAAGTATGAAATGCTTTTCCCTACAGTGAATGACTTAGCTACTCGCTCAGCTCACCTCAAAAATAATCCTTTATTTGCTATATGGAAAAATAAGGCTAGCCCTGGATCATACCCAAGAGACATTAACTTCTCCAGGTTAGATAAAGCAGATACTTTTTTGGTGGCAGGAAAGCTGAAACTTTGCCCAAAATCCTGAGTCTTGCAGAGGGAACTTTGATTCTGTTAAACCTCAGCAGGAGAATTATGGTATTCGTGAAGCAGGAACAGTGAATCCAGGATCTACTTCCATGAATGCAGTCCAACAACGTCGGGTTGCTTACAAAACAGGCTTCAGACAGGAAGGCTGTGAAGCATCTGTCAGCTTCCTAGCTGACCTCCAAAGGGTCGAGTGGACTTTGGATGTTAAAATGCTAGGTAGATATATGTTACTTCTTTTTATTTCTGAATTTTTGCAAACGGTGTCATATATTTATATTTAGTAAATAAATACTTCTTTTGTTTGTTCTTATGTAGCCTGGTCTGAGATAAAAGCTGATATAAGTGTGTTACTTGACCTCACAGCATTCCACGCTTAATGACACAAAGCACTTAAAAACAGGTCCTGGTCCAGGCTGACGACATTCAGTTCCCCAGTGCATTCCATTACAAGATCCAAGAATAGTAAGAGCATGCTTCCATTTAAGCTGAACAAGCTGATTTTAAAGACACTAATGCAGATGTCTGAGAAAAGAAGAGACTCTTCTGGTGAGGTGCTGATATAATTTGATTTCTACCAAAAAAGAATTTCTTTCATGAATTACACCTCAGCTTCATTGTGATGAACATGAATATTATTGAGTGCAGTGTTAGTCTATCAATGCAAGTTAGTCTGTCAATGCAATATCATAAAAGTGCCATCAATGGTTCTTGCATTATATTTAATTTAAATTTATTTTTATCACTTGCATGCTTTTCTATCCCATATTTTTATTATTATAAATAGATTTCATAAAAACCCCCATACATTTTACTTCCATTATACATGGCTGAAGAAAGCCCCAGTTGATATTACTGGAATTGTCATAATCAGAATCAACCTATTACTTCTCATTTTACAGATATATGGTCAAGATAATATAGTAAGCTTAGGAAGTTGCTTTCTGAATTTATATACTTCATTGCAAAACCACTCTGGGAATACTCTTTAGTGACAATGGTCCTATGAAAGGGACTCTAGCTATCATCCCTGTTGTCCAACAAACATAGTGCACTTTGATACTGAAATAGAAACAGTGCTTCAGAAATTTGTTTAAAGAGCTTGTAAGAATAGGACACACGTAACACCTGCATGTATTTTTTAAAAAACAAAATTATTTCAGTTTTGATCAAACAGGAAAGACAAGGAAAGGCTGGCACAGAACGCCTGTCCAGCAATGAAATAATCACACAGCAAAGACCTCCATCCCTAATCTGAAGAAGTTTGTCCCAAACATAACTTTTTAAAAGGACTTACGAAGTATCATGGCTGAAAAAAACAGATGCCACAAGTGTCACAAAAATTAACTACTTATTTTAAGAGTCAAGGCAATAAATAAATTTAAATAAATATATGCAAAAATAACATCTTCAAAATTAAAACTTGGTTAAAAAAGTTTAATGTGAAATTTTTGTATCATCCTTGCTGTTAATCCCAGACAATGAAAAAAGATCTTAGATACAGATATCTAGATAGCTCTGAAGCAAATATCCACCCTCCTTCACATTAAAGTGCTTCCAGTGCTAACATAAGACAGTGTTTGTAATCATGAAATAATATAGCTTTCATGTGACATATTTAGTTACTTTCTCAAGTGAGCAACCAAAAGTATATAAAAAAAAAAAAATTGAAATAAGGTTTTGCATTTTACCCAATGTGCAAATTTATGTGTGCCCCTCCCCCAGCACGTCCACACCCTAGCTGCTCTGTTTGACTGCTACCATGAGCTGCTGCTCACTCCCTGCAATCCAGCGGACCTGCAAGATCCCTCCAGCCTGCTACGGCCTTGCTCACCCCATGCTTCCCTTGGAGGGTCCTATAAGTATGGTAGTATCCAGCAGTCATCCCAGACCCTCCCACATGCATGTGCACCATGCACACCTCGTGATCCTCCACACCCCTCCAGAACAACTCTGCCTTCTCCTTCTGACACAGTTTTTCCTTTTCCTTCTCTGCCTCATTTGCCTATGGAGGCTTTCCCTCTGTTGTCTTCACAAATTTTTAAGGCTGCTCAGCCCACGCAGGTCTTCCCTGTTCTCTTTTATCAAAACCATCTCTTGTTTGTGAGTGAGTGACTAAAATATAGCATCCCACCTATTTTCTTCTGAATGTTTTACTATTTGGTTGCCATGGTAGTGAAGCCTTGTGGGGGCTGGCTAGGCTACTGTCCCTTGGTGCTCACTGTCCAGACTCACATATCTCTGCACTGTCCTTGTCCTCCTAAGTACATGACTTGAGGGTCATATGAAAATCTCCCCAGCTGGAGCAGAGCTCCTTCTTGCCCAGATCAAGGCACAGGTTAGTGGCTCTTGCACTCCACCACAGGTGGGGAGGAGAGGTTGAAGGTAGGGAGCTAAAAGCTCTTTGAACTCAAGAGAACAGTCACAATGTTTTAAAGTGCAGAAATATTTTCTTATTGACAAATATGAAAATATTTTTCTTTTGGCAAGTACATTTTGGCCCTGAAAACCAGTCCATACTTAACAGAACTTCAAGGACTGACTGCCCTCTCGGAAAACTATCAGAAAACAACAGAGAGAATATTCACATCTAGGCCAGACCTTCTTGCTCGCCAGGACACATTAGTCAAAGTACAAGGAGAATACATCAAGAAAAGCCACCTTTCCTACTGAGGCCATCTGGACTTTCTCAAAGCCTTTGAGATTTATGTGCCCTGAGGCCCTCTTCAGGCTATGGTCTGGGGAGATTGCTCAGAGGAAGTCATGGCATATACATAGAGGCAGTGCTCCTTCTTGGCCTTTCAAGGCAGCTAAGGAATAAAGTTTCACCTACAACCTACAACACCCACCTGTAGGTGGCCAAAGAGCAGTTAATAAAAATAAGGGTTGTTTCTCTTCTGCCTTCATAATAATGAATTATAATTATGAGGTTTAATAAGTGGGAAGTGGGGTCTCTATGAAAGACAAAGAAAAATTGTCCATTTTTGACAGAAAAACCTTATAGACCTTTACTGTCCTGTAGACCCATCCTGCCAGGCACCATTCCCAAACACCCCCTTGTCTCTTCTTGCCTGTTACAAGAGCCATTTCTTTAGGCCAGGAAGCCTCTGCCAGAATCACTGCCATTCTGACTCCAGGCCAAGGCCCACATGGGCATGGACATCTATGGAGTTACCCATTTAGTGGATCTGTGAGAACACCTCTCATATGTTAGGAGCAGGGAGAAGAACTGCTCTGGTCTGGCTAGATTGACAAATGTTTGGAACCTATACAGTCCTGAAGCCCTCTAAATCCCAGCCCTAGTGCCCTTTGACAACATGAGACAAGGTTGTCATTCTTTCACCAAGGCCTCTGGCATGATTTTATCATGCCCTGGTCATAAGAAATGGTGCTGAGACAATGCCTAGTTACATGCCTTTGCAAGGAGGCACCTTGCTGTTATGATGGTCCTACCCAGGCTAGTGGATGTTCTGGTTGGTTTGGTGTCATAAAAATAAGAGGCCTATGCATATTGTCCTTTTCCACATCAGAGTCAGAACCTTAAGTGTTCTCCTCTTGCCTCATCCTTTCTTCCTTGCAATGGGAAGAACTTTCTTTTATCTTCCCAAACTTCTGAGGAGCATAAATGCATTGCCACAGACCTCTCTTTTGTGGAACTTTTACTCTCCGGACTCCTGCTGTAGGTCTATTTGACCTTGTCCTCTTTGAGGCAAAAGAGTTTCTTCTCTGTCCTTCCTCTGTCTCTGCTCTCTTTCACCTCCAAGCATTTGTTCCCATCTTTGATCTTGCTGCAAAAGTGCTTTGACCTTCATTTACCACTGATCTCCTATCCTCATATAATACAGCTCACCATCTTAGCAGAGATGTAAATAGCTGTAAAGACCCTTTCAGCCATTTGTATCCTTCCTCTTCCATGGAAAACGGTGTATGTGCCTCCTTGAAGCTCCAGAACGCACAATGTATCTGTTTGAGACAAGTGCTATTAGATTTAAGTGGGGTCATTAGAACTGTGTATCCATCATCCAAATTGTTTCTAAAAATACTGTGGAGGGCATGATAGCTAAGTGGTCCTAATATTTTACCCTTAGTGATATTTTAACCCTCAACATATTACAAAAGGTGTTCCAAGAGCCAGGAGGTGGGAATGGTCAAGGAGTTTAGCATTTAGGATGACCATGCTGCCATTGTACAAGACTGTAGCACAAACCACTTGTGTCTGGCTGATTTTGTAAAATGGAGTATATAAATATGATGTTAAGGGTTTATTTAAACCCTTTGTCAAGGGTTTAGAAGTCTGCAGCCTTTCCATTTGTGCTACTTATTAGTCTGACAACATTCATACTGTGGCACCGTTCTCAGTCTGGTAGCATGTATCTCTCTCTCTCAGACATTCGCAGATATGCTGTCACTTCTATGAGCCCGACAGTTTGATCTGCAGGACTATGATACACAGAGGGAACCAAGGCCTCGCCCTTCAGCTGAAGACCATTATCACATAGTGAATTTCTGAACTTATAACAGCGCTGCTAGAAAAAGCTGCACCTGCGCAAAGCTCAGTGCCAGGTCCTTCCTTCATTACATAAGCTGATCCAGCACATACTCCTGATCACAGAGTGGAGAACTGGCAGTTCCCTATTTATGTTCCAACAGCAGCTGGTACTGCAATATACACTGTAGCTAATGGCAGACTTCTTGAATAATACATTACAAAAAGATGCATATGGGTTCTGAATGCAATCCAGTGCTTTACGTCTAACTATTGAAATCAAGGGAGGTAAATAAGATGACTGTGTTGTTTTAAGATGAAAGAAATTATTTAGAGCCAAGGTCAATCTATATACTTTTAATAGCATAAGACATTGTGAAGAGAAGTTGAAAGACCTGCATGTCTTTCAGTGCAATCAGTATGCCTAAACAGGACCCCTGTTTATTCTGAGGAGCTGTGTCTATGTTGTTATCAGATGCGTAGAAGCCAGGATTTAAAAGACTGACTTAGTAATAAGCTTAGCTCCAAATGAATGTGGCTAATCTTCTAAAACATGATTAAAGTGTGTTCCTTTCCAAAATGTGTTAGAGAAAAAAAAATCATTTACTTCACTTCTGTACAGAGCAGCCAAGTCATTAAAATATCATATAGCATTTTATTCCACAACAGACTAGGTATGCAAATACCATAGAAAACTGACAGCTTAAGTGTGTCATGTCATATTCAGAAGAATATATGATACAACTATCAGATATCCTATTGAGAAAGACTGGTTATAATGGGAAGTAGCAGCTAATATTTACAAAAGCCATCCAAAATAATAAAATACACACTTACAGTATATAGTAAAATAACATCTAAATGTATTTCAAGACTTTCTGGAACCTGATTAGCTGGGCTAGAAGACAAAAGATATGCTTATATTTCCAGTGATGTTAGGTACCAACCAAAGAATTGTCAATGGTAATTATGGAGAATATATCAGCCGACATGATAAATTCACAGCAGTTAGACTGATCAGAAGAGTTAGAAAGAAATTCCAGTGACTTAAAATGAAACTGAAGATAAAAGTGAGGCAAATTTTGGGTCAAAGGTGTTTAACTGAGAAAGGTAATGCTGCTAATTCATTTTTTTAATGGGCTTCTTAGAGTAAAGTAGATAACAGTAGGACTTTTAATCTAATTAGAGTAAGTATCTTCTTAATAATCTTGTCTGATTACTCTGTAGTTAGTTAGAAATGTAAGAGTTAAAACTCTTACTAGAAATGTTGATAAGATTATCTCCTTGTAGTGCATATTATTCACCTAGAAAGAAAACTCTTTGTGGAAAATCAGAAATATTCACCTAAATTCCGTGGCAAATATGTGCTGTCTTTTTAAGCACAGACCCATGACTGGATCTAACAGTGAATTTAGGCTCAGAGAGTGGAGAAAGATGCTTCTCCTGGAAACTGAGAGAAGTGACCTCCCTTGGGTGGAAGATGGAATTCAATCTTGACTTCTCACTTCCTCTGCAAGTATTTTAATCACATCAGAAACAAACGCTTTCTTACCATTGTATTTCTAAAGGGTGGAAAAAAGGGGGGAAAAAATCAATAAACTTATTGTGGAGAAGAATCCAAGATTAGCAGACCGCATTAGTTGCACACACCAACTAGGCTGGCCCATCACTGTACTCCTGCACAGTTTTTGGAAATCCATTCCAGGAGGCATCTGCTCAGTTGCCTTGGTAAAGACAATACAGTATGTTCACAACACAATTCTGTTAAATTTGCATAGGGAATTGTCAGGTCAAAATGAGAGAGAGAGAGCACCTATTTAGCTACCTTCATGGTTGGGTTGTTGCTGAGCATTTCAGATGATAATTTGGGATTTGGGCACCTATGGCCTTTAGTTGATCTGCCTCATGATTTTGCTACTTCCTGAAATGCTACAGTTCTGTAAATGGTATGTCAATACACCAGGTAATTTTAAAATATAATAGTAAAGGTACACATTTTACAACATGGGGAATAAACATGATGGGACAGGGATGAATATCCATTTGAGAAGAAGCAGGTGAGAGGAACACACCTTTAGCTGTGAGAGAAAAGACAAATGACCCTTATATTTGGGAATTCCTTTGGCACACTCTCTTAACTGGACTGTGAATCAGATTAATACCAGACAAGCTAACTTGTTATATTTCTGCCAAATCCGGCAGAGAATTCTCAGAATCCCAAGGTGCCCTGTTTTTAACAAATGAGTTTTGTAAATGTATTTATGAAGTGAAGGGCCTGATTCTTTGTTGCTATAACTTGGCACAGTTCCACTGATTTGAAAGGCATATAGCTGATTTACACCAGATGAGAGTGTGGACCAATGAACGATGCCACAAATATGGGACCATGTTAAATAAAACAGGCTTGAGTCCGCAACTTGGAAAGCCATTATCCCCATTATTTCATTGAAACAGCTGCAGTCAGGGCTTCCATAATATTTTGAAAGACTTCAGAGTGCCTGAAGCTTTCCTGCCATTTTGAGTCCTTAGAAGGATAGTTCCCAGGAGCTCACAAAGACGACAACTACCAAAGTCAAGATTGTTGAAATTGGGAGAGCCTGTATTTTAAGCTTAGCCCAACACTGGAGGCTAGCACAGGTGGGTGGAGGCTGTGTCAACAGTCCAAATGATGTAAAAGGTCAACCAGTCTCAAGCCATAGCATCCTGCTTATGACTGAGACTACCTAGAACTGTATTTTTAGAAGCGATGTGCTGCTGGGCTTCAGCCTTAAGCAACTGAATGAGATTAGTTTACTGGGTTGTATTCTGCAGGAATACAACTTTGCCTTATCAGACACTGCTACCTAACATGCCAGGCTTCCAAGTGAGTATTCTTCCTAGGTTAAGAGGAGGAGATAATAGCAGTGCATCAACAATAACACTATTCATCCCCATAATGTGACAAAGACTAGATGTTATGTTATGCTATGCTACCAGGAATGCTATATTTCCATTAGCACTTCTTTGATAAATCTAAGTTTGTTTTTGTTGGCTCAATAGGTGAAAACATTAAACCAAGGAACACACCCCTTCACTTCAGCAGCCATGAGCCAACCCCAGAAGGAACAGTATTGCTAGAGGGAGACATTTATCTGCCAGCTTCCCACTAGCTTCTGGTCAGTTGACCCTACAGAGCTCCAAGAGAAAGGCTGCAACACTGTGCATGTTTCCCACATGGGATCCTATAGCACTTGTGCAGGCTGAGACTGCACTTGCAATTTTGGCGATCTGTAGTCGACTTTGATTACATTTTGGAAGGGCAGTATTGTTTGAAGAAGAGTCTGAATATTTCTGTAGAACACTTTTTTTTTTTTTTTTTCTGATCTTTTTGGCCTAGAAAGTGAATACAAAGTAAATCCCATCCTCTTCCTATAAAAACTTGGATCATTTTGAATGTGTGATGGGTTCCAGAAGTCAGAGAGGCTTTGTACAAATGTATGCATTACTGCACTGGACAGCAGTGCTGAGTGATTGTACACAGAGGTTAGTTTCAGACAAGTCTTGCTACATTCTTTCTCTAGTTAATGGAAAGAGATGAGCTACTCCGGAGGCAATTCAGAACATCTTAGAGTTTCTGAACTGTCATCTGAAATAACCTCTTCCTATTAACCTCTTTCTATTACTGTTTCTAAGAACCTCCTATTTGCTGTAGAGAGAATCCACAAAAATATCATTAGTCTTTCGACCTGTTCCCTTTCTCCCTTGAAAAAAAAACCAACACATTGGACCTGTTCCCTTTCTCCCTTGAAAAAAAAACCCATTCACAGTGAGTGTAGTTTCTTCCCTACTCACCCCTCTTAGGAAATGAAATTTCAGCTTTACCTACCAAACCATACTTCTAGAACTGATGCCAGTAACACAAACTTTTGCATCATATATCTCTTTCTCTCTCTCTTCTTCCTTCCTTTCTTCCTTCCTTCCTTTCTTTTTCTCTTCCCTCCTTCCTTTCTTACCTTCCTTCCTTATCTTGGACTGTCATGTGATTTTGCCCAAACCTGCATAAACATCCTGTAGCTTCTTATCCTACAGATAATCAGGGGCAGAATTTGAAACTCTACCAAACATACTGACTGACTTAATTTAGTTGACCACACAAGTATCACGTCTTAGCAGACTTAATCTGTCATAATTAAAATTGATACAGGAATTTTCCTGTGAAATAACTTTTGTTGAAAGATGCTGATTGACTGAAGCCAAAAATTTTATGAAGTTACTCAGTTCTGGGATGAGATAGCTGATGACAACTGTCCAACTAGAATGGATCAAGCCTGTAGCAGCCCTACAGGGACTATAGCAGCTCATCATACAGCTATGAAACTGTACAAACTCTAGCAGTTCCTACATTTAGTCATTTGTTCTATCTGCGTTTTCTACAAATTAAAACTGATAATTACATCTGCTCCACTTTCATGACTACTTGTTTCATAAACACAAAGTTTCATTAACTAGTGGCAAGGCCACTCCTTCAGTCTGTGGGAGGCCCAGCTTCAAATTCTACCTCTAAATTAGACAGAGATGGGAATTAAACTTGGCCATAACACAGTTTATACAAATGGTTTGGCTTCCTAGTGGTTTCTCTTCTTGCGGAGGTGTGAGAAATTTCAGAAACATCAGTTTCAGCTATACAGAATACAACCAAACTCCCTTAAGCCACATTTAAACATGGCACAGCCTGACTTTCACCAAACAATTTAAAGTTGTAGGTTCTGATGCTCCAAAACCGCTACTGCATTTTCTCTTATGCAAAACACGGATCAAATGTGCTTCCAGTCGTTACTGGCCCTGTTCCCATAGTAGGTGATGAGAGGCAGGCCTGGAAGGAAAGAGAGATTTGGGCAATTTATTTCACAATATTCCTATTTCTAAATTGTTATGTTAAAATTATTTACAACTGGCCCTCAAGTTGATAAGAAACTTTTGTATCTTCATATTTTTTTTTCCTTGTACTTTCACTTTGTAACAGAAGCATTCTGGAGGAAAAAAAAAGAGAAGTTTCTTTATGGAGTAATGGTGTGTATCTTATCAAAGTTATGCAAAATATTATGGTTGCTAATGATATTCAGTATGATCAGCACATGTCAGAGCACAACTGTGGCAAAGCAAGTGATGTGTCCCTTTTTGGTATAACAGTAATGGCTTTTGAAAGATTTTAAGTTTCTGGATTTTCTACCCTATAAATATAAAAACAACATAATTATATAACAAGCCAAATATGTTTTCATGGTAATTTTGCCTTAAAAATGGTTTAATTAAATGTCATTTATCAAAAACCCTTATAAGCAGGGTTTTCAAAGCTGTTCACATTTGATGTTCCTCTTGAAAAAATATTACGGGCATACAGACAGAGCTGTTGGTTCTCATGCGCTGAAGCAAAGGAAAACACATTTGCAGCATAGCCCCAGGATTATAACGACAAAAGGTGGAAATGGCAAAAGTTGGAAGTAAATACCCAGATCAAAACCCTCCAAATCACTTTTCAGTTGCCCAATTTTCAAGGCACTAAAATGCAGAGGACACTTATTTTTTGCAAATAAGAGACTTGAAGTTCAGCCTCTGGATATGACCAGAAGTGATGGACCTCACCTTCTGCTAGACATCTGTCTCACGTCTAAACCTGGTCAGAATTCAGAAACTGGACATTCATCTTATCCCCTGTTCATCCTCTAGGCAGTCTCACTGCACCCCAATACATCCAATGGGAGAAAGTATACTCAGTAGCTTCAGTATTGCTTAGGATGCAAGAGATTAAAGGTCTGCTTCTTCCTCCGTTACATGTCAATCACTATCTCCTGGAGATATCACCAAACAAGAAATTCTCAGGCCTTTTGTAGCCAAGCATCACATGAGAAAACTGGTGTTGCTCTATGCTCCATCCACTATCATCCTAGAGTGGCTATCTTTGCTTCCTTATTTTTCTGTACCCTGCCCAGGGCTGCTTCCTACTCCTTTCCCTCACTGCTCTGTAGATTTAACCATTAAAATTTACATTTTCATCTTCTGCATTTTCAGAATACCCATTTCTGAGACAGAACTCATTTGCTTGGATTGTGTCTACCATGTTGGGTGAAAATCATGGTTATTATAAGTTCAGGAATTAAGTTTCTCATTATCACCCATTTAAGCTGTTCCACTTTACATAGTAGAATTAAATATTCATGAGACAAGAGCATGTAAGAGTGAGATCCTGAGGGCATTCACCTGGGAAGGAGAAGAACTGGACTCCAATGTCTGCTCCAATTAATATTTTAATTTTTTTTTCCTTAAGTTTTCTCTGATTCAATGAATATTTCCCTGCAAAGCTGAGCAGCTCCCTCAGATGTGTTTGAGAAAATCACAGCCAAGGGTACTTCCTAGCAAAGATGAGAAACCATTCAGCCGAGGTGTGCCATGTCACTTCTTGGGTAGGAAATGAACAATTGTTCTGTTGCCCTACCTTTCTTCCCTTCTGTGACTGTGAGTGCACATGCTACAAAGCCAAAACCTACATAACAGTAAAGGAGACTATACACAGCTCCAGGTGCTAAGGGAATGGACAGTAGGTCAGAAAAATTTGTCTCTCACCTTTGGTTTCCAAGGTATCCTGATTGCAGGATATCCTGGTTTTCAACAATACTGTCAAATAAAATCCCCAACTGTTTTTATTTTCAAGAAGCAGAATGTAGGGATTGATCAAAGGTATTAGTATGAAAAACAAATGAAGAGATAGAACAGAACAGAAAAGTAAGATATGAGATGTTATAAAGCTATTTGTATTAGTGATTTTGACTACGCTCAGTGAAGCAGGTCAGAAAGCCTTTGCTTCCCTATCTCTGGCTGTAGTGTCATGCCAAAGCCACTCATACTCTTCCTAACTTCTGCTGCAAAACAAAGGGCTCCAAAATTGTATCATCAGAGATGGGAACATAACTAAGGCATAAGACTCATCTCCACAAAGAATAATTTGCTTTCCAATGGAAACAAAAGGGTAATTGTCTCTACTGGGAATCCAGTATGAAAAATGCTTAGTAGTATATTATTATTTAACAATCCCCATGTGTGCTTTTAAGTAGAAGAATGGTACATAGATTACTTCATAAGTAGCATTCTTTTATTGCTTCCCTGATGTTACAAGAAGTTGTTCTATAAAATCTATGCTAAATAACACTTTTTCAGTTCTTATTGCACCCTGGAGAAGTTAAAGTTTAGCCATTAATACATGAGGGAATTTTTAGAATGAAACTGAATCTTTGTTTTAGGGAAAGACGAAACAAAAAGATATTCACTAGAGCCATGTATGATATAATTAGCAATAAAACAATGATGCTTATGCCATATTGGCTTAATTAATTATATTATCCAGTAAAATTATTTACAAAAATAAATATTAATAACAAATTACTAGGCTGTGAAGGGCTTCAATGTGATATTATAAAATGGAAAACTTGCTAGAATATGAGTCACTGTTCAACAGAAAAAAAAAAATTATTACAAAAGCATTTATTAGCATGGCCAAAACTCATAAATGGAAGACAGCAGAATCAGGCCTAAATGTATGACCAATAATAATACATCCCTGATTGCCCCTGTTATGTTATAAAACTTGTTTTCTAAAATCCAGTCTTCTTCATATACCTTCATTATTTTCCCCCCTATAAAATTATTATACTGATGTCCTGGTTTCAGCTGGGATAGTTAATTTTATTCCTAGTAGTTGCTATAGTGCTGTGCTTTGGATTTAGGATGAGAATAATGTTGATAACACACTGATGTTTTAGTTGTTGCTAAGTAGTGCTTACACTAAGCAAGGACTTTTCAGCTCCTCATGCCCTGTCAGCAAGAAGCTGGTAGGGGGCACAGCCTGGACAGCTGACCCCAGCTGGCCAAAGGGCTATTCCATACCATATTGTGTCACGCTCAGTATAGAAACTGGGGGGAGTTGGCCGGGGGGCAACGATCACTGCTTGGGGACTGGCTGGGCATTGTTTGGTAGGTGGTGAGCAATTGTTTCAATTATTTTGTGAATACTTATTTTGTATATTCTTTTATCATTGTCATCATTATTGTTGTTATTAATAATTTGTTATGTTACCTTCCTTTTCTCTCCTATTAAACTGTCTTTATATCAACCCACAAATTTTACTTTTTTTTTTCCCCAATTCTCTCCCCATCCCTTTGGGGGGGGTTAGTGAGCAAACAGTTATGTGGTGTTCAGCTGCCTGCCAGGTTAAACCACAACAATCCTTTTCATTGCTAGATATGTTTTGTTCAGCTTTAGTTGGCTTACAACACATAAGATTTTGAATCTGTTGTGGTTTAACCCTGATCTGCAACCAAGCACCACACAGCCGCTCACTCACCCTCCCCCTACCCCAGTAGAATGGGGGAGAGAATCAGGGAGAAAAAACAAAAACAAAACCAAACCCTAAAATCCATGGGTTGAGATAAAGGCAGTTTAATAGGACAGCAGAGAAAGAGACAATAATAATAATAACAACAGAATATACAAAACAAGTGATACAAGTGACGCACAATGCAATTGCTCACCACCCAATGCCCAGCCCATCCCCAAGCAGCAATCACTCCCTCCCCTAGCCAACTCCCCCAGTTTATATACTGAGCTTGACATCAGGTGGTATGGAATAGCCCTGTGGCCAGTTTGGGTCAGCTGTCCTGCCTGCATTCTCTCCCAGCTTCTCGTGCACCTGGCAGAGCATGGGAAGCTGAAAAGTCCTTGACTAGTGTAAAGAGCTGAAACCAGGACAGAATCAAATCAGAAATGGTAACTTGCATTTTTTGGTTGACCAGTTCCAGCTAACCTAACTGTTTGGAAGACTACTCATCAAGTTAATTTAATTAACTGCACCTAAGTTATGTTAAAGGCAACTGGAGTTATAACAGCTAAAAACCAAAAAACTATGTTGAAGCTAAAGTTATTATAAAATTGGCTGCTTGTTCAGCATTACTATTTGCTAGAGTGGTTAGCTGGAGCCCAGGTGACTTCAGAAAGTCTCTCTTGAGATTGATTTTCCACTTATTCCATGTTTACCTAGAAATATCCTTTAAACAGTCAAATCAGAGCTCTGAGAACAAGTATCAACTATCACAAATTTGTAATTAGACATTATAGTATGTTGTGTATATAAATCCTTCCAGATTGTAGATGATACTCTATCCTTAAAGAACTCCTCCCCCTTTCAATCTTCAAATTAAGTGTTTGCAGAGCATTTCAAAATAAGCTCTCTGCAAGGGGCGGGGAAGACCTGCAATATTATTGAACAAAATTGATTAATTTAGTGAGAAGTCACGATATTTACATTTTTTCAACCCAACATTTTATTGATGGAGTGGGTGCAAAAGTAAAAAAGTGCAGTTCTCTAATTATTCCTCACCTTCATGTAAGTCTTCTTCCCCAGCCAAAGATAAAATCAACTATGTCAAACACTTGTCCAACCTTTCTTTAATATCTTCCAGCTATGGAAAATTAACAACCCAAGATGAACTTTCCAACACCTCGCTCTTTTTTTTCTATTGGAGACTTTTCCTTGGTGTTTAATCCTTTTGTAGTTTAGATTTTTTAAAATCTTTTTATTTTATTCATTTTCTACTGCTTCCCTCTACATATTTTTCTCTGGATTAAATATACCAATTTCTCTGGATTAAATATACCACATTCTTTCAAGAATTCATTGCAGATCATTTTTCAAAACTTCAATCATATAGCACCAGATAACACAGACCGACTTCATGCATTTCACAGAAAATACTTTGATTTATTTATTGATGTATTATTTTTGTCTTTTTTATAACAATAGGATAGGTTTACCTCATTTTCAGCATATATATATATGCTAAACTTTTGTTGTTCTGAAGTATTTCTGCATCATCCCTCAAGCTGTATTTGTACAGCCAAATTTTTCTACATAAAGATAGATTTTTGCATTTATCCTACTGAATTGCAGCATGTTTTTATCAGACCATTTCTTTGATTTGTCAGGATGATCCTGAATTCTAAATTTGCCTCAAAAATGCATGCAGCCACTATTCCAAGTCACTAGCAGAAGTGCTGGACACTCACAGGTGCAGGTAGGTCCCATACTTTGTTTAGCTGCTAGTCTGACAGTAAATCATGAATGACTGTTCCTCTGGATATATGTTTCCAATCAGTTGTGCAAGTCCTTTATCCAGTCACCATTTCCCTAGCTTCCTCACGAGAGTACCTTTTAAGTAGTACCAGACAAGATGATATCTGCCTATTCCACCTCCCAAAAGTTTGCTACCTATTCAAAGTAGAGGAGTAGGGGTTTTTTTAAAGTAGCATATTTGAAGAAGTCCATCTTGATTGTTACTTATCTCCTTGCTATATTCTATTTGCTTAGAAAGTATTTACATTTTTTTGTTTCAGCAGGCTTGTTTGTTTGATTTGGAACTGAAATTAAATAGACTAGCCTAGAGATCCTTGCTTTTATTAGATACATTCAGATGGCTCTGTTAGGCCTTCAAAGTATTCGCAACTCATCCAGCTATTCCATCACCCATTCTTCCCTTACTGAAGCAGTATAAACATTTTCTTCTCTGCTGCACCTGTACCAACTGGCTGACTACTACAAAATTGAATTCGTCAGTGAAAAAAAGAGAACATGAAGCACACAGTCAAATCAAGATAATAGCTCTCTGTCCTGCCTCAGGAACAACATTTCTTCTCTGAGTCATTATTAACCCTTCTGTCTCTTGTTCATTTTGCACCTTGGACTTTTTGACTGTGTCCCTTTATATCTGTGCTACCATTTTATATTAATCTTTAGCATTATCACTTAGAATATACTTTCCATGCTCTCCCTTCTTGTTTTCAGTGTAACTGAAGGCTGATACAACCACAATAATCTTTCAGCCTGTGTGTGACAACTGACGCAACGCTGTGCCACATAAAAGCAAATTGTGTGTTTTGTAACAAGACTGTGGCTGGGCAACAGAGAGGCTCCCTGATCTGGCTGCCATGCTTTTGGTGCCACCTCCTCTAGAAAAGAAGGCGAAAGAGAATCATAGAATCATAAAATTATNAGGCAGCTCTCCAGCCACTCTTCCCCAAGCCTGTAGCGTTGCATGGGGTTGTTGTGACCAAAGTGCAGGACCCAGCATTTGACCTTGTTGAACCTCATACAGTTGGCCTCGGCCCATCGATCCAGCCTGTCCAGATCCCTCTGCAGATCCTTCCTGCCCTCAAGCAAATTGACACTCCCACCCAGCTTGCTGTCACCTGTGAACTTACTGAGGGTGCACTCAATCCCCTCATCCAGATCATTGATAAAGACATTAAACAAGGCTGGCCCCAAAACTGAGCCCTGGGGAACACCGCTTGTGAGAAGTTTGTTCTTCCCCTGAGAGCACCTGATCATATCCAAGTGCAGAGAAGCCCTTGGACAGCAGCATAGGGCAAGCAGCCAGGGATAGAGAGTAGAATAGTAACATGAAGCATTGAGATAAATGGGAGTTTTGCTCCTGAAAGGAGGAAGGAGCCTTTCTGAAGCAGTAAGTCCAAATTTAGGATTCATATGCAACAGAAAGCAGGAGACCCAGAGGGAACTGTGTGGAATTTGTGAAAACCAAGGAAGCTACTGAAAGTTGCTGGAATGGACAGAAAGGCTGAAGAAAAGGATGTGGCCTTGCAAAGGCACAACTGGCAGGGTACTGGTTTGTTTCAAACTTTTAATTTCAGTCTCCTTTGCCCAGGAGATTTGAATTTTTCCTTTTGTAAATAACTACCTTATGGAGGTTTCATATTTTGTGTTATAGTAAAACCAAACTTAAGACACTGGTTATATATATATATATATATATTTATTTTTTTTTTGGTCCTTGTGTAAGGAAAAGGGATAGACAATTCTACCTCAAAGTTTGGTCAAATTTAAGATTTTCTCATACCATATGAGGGACCAAGTCCAAAAAAGAAAAAAAAGCAAGCATAAGGATTAATCATCTCAAGCATAAGGATTAATCATCTGAATTCTTGCAGGCTCCTAGATCTGATTTAAGCCACAAGACAATAAGGTCTCCTAAACAAGCAGTAAAGAGGGAAAGAAAGGGAGGAATCATCAAAGACTTGAGACATATTTTGGTTCTCTACTTGCACTAAAAGGAAACTAGAAAACCTCCAGACACAGCTTGGGAGTCAGCCAGCCACAAAACATTGGAGTCAAAGTGATCCTGAGTCAGTCTGTCAGTTCCCACAAATGAACTACAGTCATAAATGTCTCTAAACCAATGAACTGCCAAGCAAATAATCTCTTGAGCAATGGAACAAAGAATTGCAGGGAGAAGAACTGGCTATCAAGCAAATTTCTCCATTTATTGTCTGTGACTCTACATCAGATGGAGTTTCTCTGGAACAAAGAGGGGAAGGCTAGATTAGGCATCATTATGAAATCCTTTGGTTTGTCTCCATTAATGATGACATGTATTAGAATAAATACATTAGAATAAATATTAAATTATTCAAGGATAAAGGTCAACTTGAAAGAAAAAAAATCAACATTTTTTTTTCTGGAGTTCCCCCTATTCTCTTCACCAAACTAAACATAAAAAGCAGAAAGCACTGGAGATGAGCCAGCAGTTTCATCACTGGTGAGAAAGAAGTTTCCTGTTAGGTAGAACACTCAGCCATATTTTTATGGGATATGGGATGGGTTAGGATGCTACATAAACAGCTTTGCCTGCATTTCATAGGTTCTGAAGAACAGTGTTTAGGGATGGGGTGGTGGGTGAGTTCTTGCTAGTTGATACACTTGTGCCAGGTTTAGACTTAGAAAAAGCTACTTATTACAGTAATCCTTTCTGTTGCCTGGAAAAACTGATTCAAATACCTATTTGATCTTTTGTTAAAAAAAAAAAAAAAGAAAAATCAGCCAAAGTNAAAAAAAAAAAAAATCAGCCAAAGTATCACAGTTACTTTTCTAACTATAAATTTAAGATTAATCGGAACTGTTCTATGTGACCCACCCACCTTCTTGTCTCAATTGTATGTTCCTTCTTGGAAACATAGCTTCCTGCAAACTTGTGAAACTCATTTTCAAAATTTTTTGTTTTCACTGGTGGTTTCAGGTCTGTTGGCAATCCAGAAAATCTCTTTCTTTTGAGTATCCCCCTTCCCCAGCCAATTCCATCCAGACATCAAAGCCTCAGGCTTCTACAGCATTTCCTGTGAGCTTTAGCTCTGTAAGGACTCTGCTGTTACATCTCCTGTCTCAGTCCCAAAAGTTATCTTTTCTGGTCCTCATTTCTTTCTCCAATTGTCATTTTTCATACTGTACAACAATTAGGTTACCTATGCTGGACTTCTATGTTTATTATGATTGAATTTCAGAAAGCAGGTGGAGCCCATGTAACAGGAATGATTACATGGCCAAGACTTTCTGTGTGACAGACTGGGCTTTGACTGATTCTTGCTGCTCATCTCTGAAGTGCATTTTACATCTGTATATATCCTTATCAAGGTGCTGAGATACTCTTCTAGCTTTAATGTGTACTTTTTTTTAAGAGTTGTTAAAATATCTCTTTTAGGAAGAGCAGACGCAAAAACAATCCAAGTACTGAAAAAAAGCATAACGGGAAAGGCAATATAAAGCTCAGTCTGTCCAGTTTTTCAAAACAAGATTAAGAGATTACTCTGTACAAATACATTTAGAGAGAGGAAAACAAACTAGTAAAGTGGTTTTTATTTCTATGAAGAAGACATAACAAAAGTCAGTGTTTGAAAGCTCAAGTCAGAAATCCAAATGAGAAACAAGACATGTTTCCAGCAGTTTCAGTAAAAGTTATCCAAGAGGTGTCTTCAAATCAACATTGCATGACTTTCTGAAAAATCAGTTTTACTGTACACTAGTATGACTTAGTGAAATACAGATTACTGCATCAAGAGGAGGATAACCAAGTAAAACATAACTGCATATGACATTCAAGTTAGATTATGAATGTTTCCCTTTTAGCCTTTAATTCAGTGAACTATAAAGGAGTTATTTGCTGAAAGCTATGTAGTTGAGCATCTTCTCTGTAATTTGCACATTCTTACAGAAATGTATGAAAAAAGATAATAATAGAAAGAAAGGCCCATTGGAAAATCTCTGCCCAAAGGCTGATCAAATTTAGTAGCAGCTGGGACTTCAGCTGCAGGTTACCCATCAAGGTAAGTGTCTTTCAAATCAGTGATTCAAATTGTCACATTTTACAAAAATAAACTTAATTAAAGCATCAAAAAATGTCTCCCACTTCTGAATGGCTTTGCATCTTTTCTGTGGTAACAGCCTAGACTCTTCCATTCCACGGTATTCTACCAAGGGAGAAACTTAGAATGATATTGGTAGACTAAAGTTATTGGTAGAGCACGTATGGTATTGCTCCTTTGAAGAAGTTGCCATTTTAATGTATATTAGGAATAGGATGTTTTTGCTCTTCAGCAAAAAATTACTTTAATTATTTGACAGTGGTATTACCGTAGGTTTGTTGTAATTGATTACAAGATTATTTAATGATTTTTTTCTTCATGTGCACCAAACAGCAAAAATCACTAATCGTGCTATTTGTTTTTATAGTTATGTTACAGAGCAGTAATGAGTTGTCAACTTGCTGGTATCGCACAGGTATCTGTAGATTGCTCAAACCATAAACTAACCTTTCAAGTACTGCTACCATCATATTTTCCCCTGTATCTTATTTGTATTTTTTATTCTGAAAAGAGTCATATTTCAACTTTCTCACAGCTTCTTTTAAAAGAAAAAATTAACCTCTTCTCATCACTGGCCTAGATGCAACTTCCTGTTGTGCTGCAAAACATAACTTTAAATATTTATAAATATATATCAACATTAAAATACACATGATATTGTTTCTCATTTTTGTTATGAAGCATGTACATGAAAACACAAGTATATAGAGAGACAAATATAAACAAACTTCAACTGTCTCTACTTGAATTCACCATACGTACAGAGAACATGCTGTTACATGGTTTGAATACATATTGTGCATATCCGTAATATTTCTAGCACAGATTGAACAAATCCTCCCTGGAAAACAAGAAATCATAAGCAACTTTAGATAAATATATGTCTATATCTTTAGCATTTAAAAACTATTCATGTAGTTCTAATACATGTATTTTAACCACTTTTTCCAATATTCCTATAAGCATACCAGGGTCGAAGGAACTCTTAGTAAACTTTGCAATCTAAATACACCAAATTGCAATTTTTTTATCTCCTAAGCTAGAAGTTATAAAGAAGGGAAAAAAGTAAACAAAATACTAGCTAGTATAAACAAGCAAATGAAGGCTGCTGCCAGAACGACATTTTTCCTGTTTTAAACATCCTCCCACACCAGTCATAATGCCAGAAGGCATTTTTCAAAGAATGTTAAACACTGTTGAAAAAAACTCAAAGATTAAGATAGTTTTCACATATAGAATCAGAGAATCACAGAACCACAGAATGGTTGAGGTTGGAAAGGTTCTCTGGAGATCACCTAGTCCACTCCCCCTGCTCAAGCAGGATCAGATAGAGCAGATTGCCCAAGACCGTAGCCAGTCCAGTTTTGAGTATCTCCAAGGATGGAGACTCCATAACCTCTCTGGGACACCTGGGCCAGCATTTGAACACCTGTACAGTAAAGAAGTGTTTTATTGGGTTCAGATGGAATTTAATGTATTTTAATCTGTGCCCATTGCCTCTTGCCCTGTCAGTGGGCACCACTGAGAGAAGTCAGTGGCTCCCTTTTCTTGATTCCCTTCTTTCATATTTGTATGCATTGATAAGATGCCCCCGAGCCTTCTCTTCCCCAGGCTGACGACTCCCAGCAGTCTCAGGCTCTCCTCATATGTCAGATGCTCCAACCCCTTGGTCATCTTCATGGCCCTGTATTGGACTCACTCAAGTAAGTCCATATCTTTCTTGTACTGGGGAACCCAGCAGTGCACCCAGATCTCCAGATGTGGACTTACCAGTGCTGAATAGAGGTGAAGGATCACCTCCTTTGACCTGCTGGCAACACTTGTCTTAATGCAGCCCAGGAGACTTTTGACATTCTTTCCTGCAAGGGCACATTGCTGGCTCATGGTTTGCTTGTTCTCCTCAAGAACACCAAATTCCTTCTCTGTAGGGCTGCCTTCTAGATCTTCAGCCCCACTTTGTAGTGGTGCCTGGGGTTATTCCTCCCAGGGTGCAGGACTTTGCACTTGCCCTTGAAAATTGCATGGGGTTCCTGTTGGCCCATTTCTCCAGCCTGTCCTGGTCCCTGTGGACAGAAGCATGACCCGCTGGTGTATTAGCCTCTGCGCCCAGTTTTGTGCCACCTGCAAATCTGCTGAGGGTACACTCTATTCCATCATCCAGGTCATGAATGAAGGTGTTAAACACAATTTGTCCCAGTAGTGATCCCCGGGGCACACCATCGGTGACTATCTTCCAACTGGACTTTGTGTTGCTGATAACAATCCTATATTCCCAGCAGTTTAGTAAGTTTTCAGCCCACCTCTAGTGACCGCTTACCTAGCCCGTATTTTATCAGTTTTTCTATAAGGATGTTAACAGAAATAGTGTAAAAAGCCTTGCTAAATTTGAGATCAACAACATCCACTGCCCTCCCCTCATCCACCAAGCTAGTCACCTCATCACAGAAGTCTATTTGGTCAGGCATGATGTCCCCTTCATAACTGTATGATGGCTAGTCCCCATTAGTTTTCTGTCCTTCATGTTTGGAAATGGTTTCCAGGAGGATTTATCTTCATCACTTTCCCAGGTAGGTATTGAGATGAGGCTGACCAGCCTGTGGCTCCCTGAATCCTCCAACTTGCCATTTCTAAAGGTAGAAGTGATCTAAAATGATCAAGAACAACACTGCAGTGACACTGGCCAGCTCCCTCAGTACTTATGGGTACATCTCATCAGGTGCCACAGACTTGTATATGTCCAGTTTGTTATATTCTCCCTAGTCTGAACCTTCTCTATGAAGGGTGTGTCTTCCTTGTTCCAGATTATCCTATGAGTCTCAGGGACCTGGGATTGCTGAAGACAAGTCTAACCAGTGAAAACTGAGGGAAAGAAGACATTGTGTATATCAGATTTTTCCATGTCTTTTGCCACCAGGTCCCCTGCCCCCATGTATCTATGGGTGCACCTTCTCCCCATTTTTAATTCTTTTTGTTATCTGTGTATCTTAAGTACATACAACTCCTATTCTTTTCCTAATGTAGACACTAAAGCTATTATTTGTTTAGAACAACTTAGAATATTGAAACTTGACCCACTGTACCAAGATCTAGTATCCAACCAGTCTCAAAGCCTTAGAATTTGGCTGAATTGGACTGGTTCTATCCTGAATTCTACAAAATTGCATTTTCATTATGTTCAACTTAGCCAAAAGTTGAAATGACAGAGTCTATATGAAACAAACAAACATTGACTAACTGCTGATTATGTGATTTTTAAAGCAACCTGGCCATTGCTTTCATCTGAAAAGCAACATTAGGGAAAATTTAAGTATTAGGGAAAAAGTACTTAAATTTGGTCACTGCAAGCAGCTAACTGAGCTAAATGAAGCTCAGAGTTAAACTACTATCTTCTGGGAGTTTCCCTTTTTTGCCTTAAGGGTGTGTGGAAAAATGTGCAGGAAGGTTTTCAATTTCATAACAATATACAAGCAAAGATGTGATAACTGAAATTTGTACATGGATTTCAAGCAAATTATTATCCTTACCAAAATTTAATATCTACCAGGAATTCTTTGCCATACTCAGTCTTCATAGTACTTTGTAGGGTTAAATGTCTGTCAGCATTCAAGTTCTGATGAAATGGGGTTTATATAACAAATACATTTTTTAAAATTAATCTATCTGTCAAATGAGTCTCATTAACACAGAGTCTCATTATAGTAATTGCTTAAGAACTAGGTATTAGAACATCTAACATCTTTAAAACAGTTCACTATTCAAGTTGATGTTGCATAAGTGTCTTTGAATATCATGTTTATCTCCATATTTATTTCTGACAAGGTAGAAATAGTAGCAGTAGAACACAGTATAGAATAAAAGATCAACAAGAAAATAGTGGAAACAAAATCAACAAATGGGATTTTTAGCATTTAGTTATCTTTCTCTGCAGCAGGTTCTAATACCAAATGTAAATCACCTGATTATTAGATTTTTGTCCTTTTGAAATGCCTTAAAGAATTATAATTATATGGACCAGACTGATGGATATCTCTTGCAATATCCCTGTGGTGACATCTGACAATAGAATGCCTTTGATCATGTACTTGTCATACACATACACTTGTTTCAGTAGGTCCACATAAGTTGTCCCAGAAACACCCCCTTTTCAAAAAATGAAAGAAGCAAATAGGTGATGAATGGAAAATACATTAAAGATATTTTACAACTTGCAACTCCATTGTTGCCAGGAGAGGTTATAAGTGTTTAGAAGGTATAAATCAAGTCTGGGGGAAATCCAGACACCTGTTGATCAGATTAAAGAGTGGACTTTCTAATATCACAGGAAAATGTAATGTAAATTCTCTTGTGAACAAAACTAGTTAGTTCCAACATAGAAAGCAGAAATGATTTGGCTAAATATGAGACATTGCTTAAAGCAATCATCAATATTGGTTTCTGTTATCAAGAGGTAGCATATGTCAATGCAAACCACTCTTCAGGTGAGCTGATGTATAGGATAAGGGATTTTTAATAGCAATGCCCATCATGACTATGTTTATGCCATTAGCCCCTCCTATCTCCCTCCCCCCCTGCCAATGTGATGGCCATCTACAAGAAGGGCCAGAAGGAGGATCCAGGAAACTACAGGCCTCTTAGCCTGACCTCGGTACCAGCGAAGACTATGGAGCAGTTCATCCTGAGTGTGTTCAACAGGCATGTGCAGGTCAGCCAGGGATCAGGCCTCGCCAGCATGGGTTCATGAAAGGCAGGTCCTGCTTGTCCACCCTGATCTCCTATGACCAGGTGACCTGCCTAGTGGACGAGGGAAAGGCAGTGGATGTTATCCACCTGCATTCTCCTAAAGAAGCTGGTGGTTCATGGCTTAGGCAGGTGTACTCTTCACTGGATAAAAAGCTGGCCNCCTTCTCGCTCTCTACATCTTCCTGAAAGGAGGTTGTAGTGAGGAGGGTGTTGGTCCCTTTGCCCAATTAACGAGTGATAGGACAAGAGGTGATGGCCTCAAGTTGCACCAAGGGAGGTTTAGATTGGATATTAGGAAAAATGTCTTTACTGCAAGAGTGGTGAGGCATTGGAAGAGGCTGCCCAGGGAGGTGGTAGAGTCCCCATCCCTGGAGGTGTTCAAACAACGTGTAGATGTGGTAGTTCAAGACATGGTCTAGCAGGCATGGTGTTGTTGCATTGATGGTTGGACTAGATGATCTCAGAGGTCTTTTCCAACCTTAACAATTCTATGATTCTATCCTGCAATAAAAATTATTAAGAGGTGATGTTGAATTTTCTCTTAGTCCTTTTCCAAAGTAGAGCTGGAAGTATGTTACAAGATGCACCTCCATCCATTGAGCTAGGTATGGAAAAGTAACTGTTCTGTCTTCTTCAGTGACTGTGGGAAGGTGGCTTTTCAGAAACACCAGTGAAATGGAAACTGAATTTTCTTTTTCCCAGTCTCAGCATTTGAAATACCTGCCTACTGTTTGAATAAATTCAGTGGATTACTTCAAGTCACACACAGCACATCTCTGGAAGAAAGGCAAAATATTGCTTCGACCTGTAAGATCCTGCTGCTGGCTGGAAAATTACCGAGTGAGATACAGGCTATTGTGAATTTTGATACTTTCAGTGGGTGGATGATTTGACTTTTACTATATCTGAGAGAGGTGATGGTTTTAACATTCATACTGAAAAAATACGGTTCAGAAAATACAAAAGTTGCCCCACATGACATCCTATTTTCTTAGGAAATCTTCCCCACAGAACAAAATAAAACTCAAAAAATACTGGCTTCTCCCACCAACAACATAAAGCCTTGTTATGAAGACAGGAAGGCTAACTGACTGAGTTGAGGAAAAAGTGAAATTAGTGACTAGTCTGAGGAGATATCTCTGTATATTTGATGAAAAAATAAATTATTTGATATACAAAATAAAGTGTTTGGTATACAAAATGTGTTGCATATCTCAAAGGGGACTGGGAAACTAAGAATACTGCTACAAAGGTCCTGTTAAAGCCACTGGGCTGTAAGCTTGTAGGTAGAAGTGGAAGTTTCTACTTAAGAAGCTTCATATTTTTAACGAAATTCTGTTTTCAGGATAGCGTGAATAAAGCATGTTCAGTATTGTATAGAAAACTGAGATATGAAAGTGGTTATCTTTCCTATATTTTTATATCTACCAAGACAGAGAGAGAGAGAAATACTTGTATATGCTGCATAAAGTAAGAAGTTATATTTAAAAATCTTTTAAAACTCTATCAATTTCCTCTCACATTCACATGCTTTTTTAGGGTTACTCCTGTGATCAGATGGTTTACTTAAAAGGGGGTCTAGAAGAAGCATGATTAAGCTAACACTGTTCTAGAGAGACCATTTTTTTGAGAAGGAGTATCAGGCAGAGTATTTCCAGAGACGTTAGTAGGAACTTCGCAAATGACTCCAAGAAATTCAGGACATACACTCAGAGAATACACTTTGGTGAAGAATGACATTTTTAATCATCTCTACTGGCCTGTTCTTTGTCCATGACAAACAGTCTTCTGTTGCTCAAAAGGAAAGAAGCAAAATGTTAATTCAAAGATAATTTCCTTAGTCTGTTTCTCTGTTCTTGTCACATCTCTGCTTGTATCCTTCTACCTGCTCCCTCTCCTTTTTCTCATGAAAGGTACTTATTTATATAACAATATAAAAGCTTATGTCGAGATCATGATTGCCTATACTCTTCCTCTTATCTTGTCACCTTTAATATTAGAAGATAATTCTTATCTTCATTCAGCATAGTAAGGCCAGCCTGGGATCTCTGTAAATAAGCACAAAACCACTTTCTTGTTCCCCTTGAAATTCCTATTTAAAGCTCTCCTTTGCATTGATGCCTACATCACCACTCATTTGTCAACGTTGATCTCGCATTTCTACTCCTGTGTTTATAGGCACTGCCTTCAGAAGTTGCCAATATTTTTTTCTGTATGTATACAGTATTTAAACAGTCAGTACTGATCTGTCACTAGTGTTCTTCAGAAGTATGTTATGAAAGTAATCAATAATATCTTCATTAGCATAGTTCCATAAGTTTGGAGAAGGGTCAGTACTTGACAGGATTTGAGGATTTGAGCAGGCTGATGGTGCACAGCTGAGAGAAGACCATCACCTAAACTTGATGTTATAATATCCAGTGGAGGGAGCAGCAAATATGGCTGAAGAGATTGGTGACAATCAGAAACTGCTGCAAGAGAGCTATTTCCTTCTAGCCTATTATTTCTGTTATTTATGAGTGCTATTATCTAAGACAGTCAGGGGCAGAGCCTGCCAAGAGTTATACCCCAAAGTAGAGCTGCATACGAGCAGTCCCAACAACATCAAATATCTTAGTTACCTATAGTTAAAATATACTAAAAAAGGAAAACAATTATGGTCAGGCAATCAAAATGTCCCTTTCATATGCACTTAGAATTGTTTTATTTCTCAGTTATTAGAAAATGAAAGTACATAGAAAGAAATGTGTCCTGGTTTCAGCTTAATTCAGAGTTAATTTTCTTCCTAGTAGCTACTATAGTGCTGTGTTTTGGATTTAGGATGAGAATAACGCTGATAACACTGGTGTTTTAGTTGTTGCTGGGTATTGCTTACATTAGTCAAGGACTTTTTCTTTCATCTTCCCATGCTCTGCCAGGTGCACAAGAAGCTGGGAGGGAGCACAGGCAGGACAGCTGACCCAAACTGGCCAAAGGGCTATTCCATACCATCTGACATCATGCTCAGTATAGAAACCGGGGGGAGTTGGCCAGGGGGCAGTGATGGCTGCTGGGGGACGGGCTGGGCGTCGGTCAGCGGGTGGTGAGCAATTGCATTATGCATCACTTGTTTTGTATATTCTTTTATCATTATTATTATTTTCTCTTTCTCTGCTATCCTATTAAACTGCCTTTATCTCAACCCACAGTTTTACTTTTTTTTCCCCAGTCTCTCCCCCATCCCACTGTGGGCAGGGGAGGGTGAGTGAGCGGCTGTGTGGTGCTTTGTTGCCGACTGGGGTTAAACCACAACAAAATGTCAGCAACTTATTTACAGGTTAATTTAATTTATGATTTAATTGTTGCTGGGAATGTACTCATGTTAAGCTCCAGATAGGTTTTGTTTTAAGTTAGGGCTCAGAAGCTAAACACAGAAAAATATACTTAACACAAAGAGTATTTATCTGTGACTGTATATGTGACCCACAGTATTTGCCATTCCAGGCAGTGAAATTTTATGGATCAGATTGTCATAAATCTCTTTTCTATACCTTGTTCACTTGTGATGACAATCAATTTATTCTTTCAAAGACAAAGTCTTGATATACTAATGAGCAACATGTGACTTTAATAAAATACTGATTTTTTTCTCATCACAGCTAATTAGGTTGGGCAGAACCTTGCACTTATGTGTCCAAGCAGTTTTGAACTGCATCCCACTGCTGCAGAACATCTGTTTGCACTTCACCATGTCAGGTTGCCAAAAGTGCAATCAAGCTAACTGTGGAACCAGGAACCAGTGTCAGACCCTTTAAGATGCCGTAAGCAGCAGATTTTTTCTAATTGCTAAGAAATGTAGAATACATGTGCTAGAAATAACCCAAGCTTACATCTGGTGAGGGGGTTCGTATTTATTTGAAAAACTGAAAACAAACTCAGACTAATACAACCTTCACTTGGCTTCTCCTATGGCTCAGCACTATGCAATTTTAATTATAATAACACATCTTTTGTGTTATTTGCCTGTGATCAGGTTAACCCAGCACTGAAACATTTTTTCTTAAATAATTTCCTTCCTATTGGAAAAAATCCTTCCTCTAGACTTGATATCACTAGCACAGGTGATTATACACCATTGTTACCAAGATATATTGTTGTCCACTTTTGTCCCAGACAGAACATGATCATATCCTGACAAATAAAACATTTTTGGCAGGGAAAAAAAAAAAAAAAGAAAAAGTTCTTCCTAGGAATAGGAGATAATAATTAGCATATTGCCTGTTTACCATTTAAATTTTTACCATTACTTCTGAAAATGATGATAGAATAATTCCTTTTCATTAGTCAATAATTAAGTTCAACAATTTAAATTAACGTGTCGGTGTTTTTGTACACAAATTTTCTATATGACCAGCAGTTGAATTAAGTATGTTCAAAACTAGGAATGATCATCTAAACTAGCTCTACCAGTACAAAAATTATTTTGGATGTATTATAAAGAATTTCTGGCCAGAATATCTCAGCTGAAAACTAATATACTAATGAATTAGAGACTTCTGCTAAAGAAGAGAAAATAATCCAGTTTTGTTGATATTGTTATAATTTAAAAAATGAGAATTTGCTTACCAGAAAAAGTGAAGGAGTCATAATCAGACTTCTTAAATACCATAAGGCATTCCAAATTCATTTAACAAAACTTGTTATATGTCCTTTAGAAAGGACAAAAGAGGAAGAATGGGCCTTTAAGTATGTACACATATCTGCTTTGAACGTTTGTCTTGGTGCAGCAACAAGCAGTCATGTTTGTATGTCATACTCAAGGCACAATAAACCATAAGTGCCTTTTTAATGTGTTCTCACTTTTACATGGAAGTTTCTTATTTTTAAATGTTGCCTTTGGATATAAACACAGGTCTACTTTACTAAATAGGTCCATTTAGTAGAACCCTGCATTGACATGTTCTTTCTTTTTACAATAAATTATTTTGGTTTACCTTGTTGCATTTACAAATTTTTAGTATTCTGTGCAAACAAAAATGTGAACTTTTAGAGGGAGAATCTACTGAATAGCTCACTAGGGTAATTTGCAGCTGATAGATGTCTGAAACTTTACAAAAGAAGTGCAATATTGTTCTTTACCTTCTAAGAAATACAGCCCTACTGTGGGCAGACCACTATTTTCATGTCATGAAGATCTCAACCTTTACTGGGAGCATGGGATTTGTTATTCATAGTTTTCTGTGACCTCACTGGTTAATCTCTTTCTCTAAACACAACAGCTTCCCTACATAAACACTAAAATGTGCATTTAATTTATGACTACTTGCAGACTTGGAATTAATTTAATTTATGGAAGAATAAAGCCTGTTGTCATCTGTGTGGATCAAAACATTGCTTTGTTAGTAGGATGTGCACAAGGAGTACTGCTAGTGACAAAATTGTATCTTCAGAGCAGGCCCTGTAAAGATTTAAAGCTGGAGAACTATTCAGAGGTGAGGAAAAGGCACATGACAGAAATAAAAAACAATAAGGTGGTTTAAATTTTAAGTATACACTACAATGAAGCAGAAAAGATTCTGTTTTCTTTTGTACAATTTTCATACTGACAGCTGTACTTGTTTTCTTGTTTCCTGAATATACAGTCCATGTTGCCAAGAGGTCCATGATATCTAAAAGAAATTAAAGGTGAGATATTTCTATATTAGATTTTGCTCAAGACACACATTTGAGTACAATAAAATAATACATACAGCAGATATTGTAGTTTCATATATTTCAATGGGATTTGTACCTGGACCAAAGTAAAATTAGTTCTTTAATATCTGTTTCTACTTGTTTTGTATGTAGTGCAATTCACTACAAAATAGCTAGTGGACTCTAAAATACCACCAATATGCAGCTGATGTGCAACACAAATACAGGGTCTAAAAGCGACACCATCGCTCTTGCCTAGAGGACTAATTGTGGTGGAATTTTCCTTAAAATCTACTCCTATATTTTTAAAATGACAGGGAGAATTCAGGGTTCTGCTTTTCAAAGATATTATTAGTACTAATTGTACTAACGGTAATATTTTCAAGAGAATAACTGAAAATCACAAGAATATCAAGAGAATAACTGCAAGTTTTTTCTCCTCTTGAAAATCTTGCTACAGCATATTCTCTGTATACTTATGTAAACCCCATAGATGACTGCATTTTATAATACAGAGATATTTTTAGCTGATCCATCATCTGTTCCTTACTGCACAAAGCAGCCTGACACAGGCTACCACTTGCATGAAACTGTTAAGATATCTAACACCTGAATCATCACAAGTGTTAATATTTACATTCACAATCTTATTTGCCTTCAGGGCTTTGCAGATGCTACTGTTAAAATATAGGGTATCTAAAGATGACACGTTAGCACCTGAAAAATAGTTACACAAAGCGAGGATATTTTTTTGTGAAGTTGTTTGTTAGAGGATACGTTTAAGTATGGCAGGACAGAACTATATGAAGACATCTAAGCTAACTCTAAAAACACATTGTCACTAAGAGGAAATGGCATAGTCATTCTAATGTGATATTCTGCCTTGGCTGTGGCATGTCATTTCTCAGCCAAACTAATTTCCTTGGATGCAGTTCCATAGAGATGTACATAACTCTCTAGCACCAACTGAATGAGAGTGCTCTGCACTAGCCTGGAAAGCTCTGTGATGTCCTGCTTTGCTGTGTAGACTGACACAGAAGAAAAATTTTGGAGTTTTGGTCCACTGGTCGACTTTTCACAGGACATGACAATTCACAGCTTCTTAAATGAACTAGCAAGGACTCTAACTATGCAACTCTGAAAATGAAGAACTTGACAGCCCTAGGGTCACAAAGAGTATGAGAATGCCATAGGGGTTTTGCAGCAACATTTTTGGGCTCCTTTCTGAACAACCCTGGGTATATGATGAAAACTAAATTTATATCTTTATGAGAAACTAAATAGAACTGTGCAGCTTAATTTGAGAGCCTCTATCACGGGATTAAGAGAAGATTAATATGGCAAGCTGAAAAGCTGAGTGAAATGTTTATTTCCTTTAATTGCTCCAGCTGCATTTCAACAGAGGAGAAATTAGATGCTTACACAATTCAAAGGCAGATGACAAATGCTAATCCTTACCAAACGGTTGATCTATCATGGATTTGTTTTACTTAAGGGATCTCCTCCCTCTAAAGGATGCTTACTGAACTACTCGGATATCTAGGGAGGTTGAAAATTGTCATAGAATGACTACAAGGGTCAACTTTTACATGAGGCTTGTAGTAAGTTTTAGGAATCACTGCAGTTTTCTGTCTTAACTAAAAGTATATAAATGCAAAACCAGATAAGAGAAATCATTGATAACAGCTTTTAAAACCCAAGTTTATGTAGAGATATGGCTTAGACACATTTTCTCTTAGCAGTGATTTAAAGGACTTAAAAATGCAAAAGATGTGTAGAAGCCCTAAAGAACTGCAAAGATTGAGGTGTGGATAAAGAGGATCCCACAAGAAAATCTAGGACTAGGGAAAAGTTCATTTATCCTATTTAACCAAGCTGCTAAAAGAGAAAATGTGTTTTGGCCTGGGATTCTACCTTGGGGGTGGAGGGAGAAAAGAAGTTACATTTTAAGAAATGGTTTTGGCTAGTAGGCAACTTGAAAAATATATGGTTCTGTTTTCTGTGATTCCCAAAAGGAAATAAGGAGTTTTGGGGGACCAAGAAAGAAAAAAGTATCCTCTTTTCAGTTCACTTTTTCTAATATCCTGATTGTGATGAGAGACAATGTTGAGAACCTAATTTTCTGTCTTTTCAGCTTGCACTAGATCCTCCAACTCATAGTGCATTGACCTTGGCTGGCCAGCAGGTGCCCACCAAGTCACTCCATCACGCCCCCCTCAGCAGGAAAGGGAGAGGAGAAAATAAGGTGAAAAGGAGNCCCAGCCTACTGGCCTTTGGAGGGGGCACAGTTTGGAGAGACAGACTTGATGCTGTGCAAGCACTGCGCAGCAGTAGCCAAAACACTGGTGTGTTATCAACACCTTTCCAGCTACCAATACAAAGCACAACACTGTGAGGTCTGTTATGGGAAAAGTTATCTCCATCACAGCCAAAACCAGTACACCCCTGCATAATTTGAGGGACATTCAAAATTTACTTCCAGAACAGTGCCTTAGCCATAAAAACACATGAAGGAAGCAACGTGCAACTGTCTTCTGTTGGGGGGTGGTCCTAGCTCTGAGAAATAATTATTTGAGTGTTTCTTGTCCGAATGTAAAACCAAATCTTACACAGTTCAAATTTACTGTGTTTTGCAACAGACCTCTGATTTCTTTAAAAAGCTGTAAAAGCTAATTTCCATACATGAGAACCACCACATATCTGCACCCGTGTTCAAGTGCACAGAATGAAAAATGCAGCATAATATCACGTCAAAATGCCAGTTCCTTCTTCCCCGGACTAGGTATATTTTTAATTTCAGCTAATATTTCAGCTATTCACTTTTTATTTCTTTATTTTTTTAAGGCTAAGTGACATCAAAATTTTCTCAGATGCAAAATAGTTCAATAAATCCGCTGATGAGTCTGTGGCAACTGCTATTCCCAAATCAACATCCAGCCCTCAAGAAGGCCCTATAGTCCCTAGCAGAAGTGCATTTCCTCTAGTCCTGACAGCTGAAATCAGGATCTGAAATCATCATTGGAGAACTAGAGGAGAACAGTGGATTAATCTCTTCCATAATTCTTAAAAGGACTGGGGGTAAAATACGTGTATCCTTTCTTGCTGGCAATCCCAGTAAAATAAATTCCCAAGCTTTTCAAACTGTGAACACTTATGGGGAGACTGTTAGTATGTAAAGCTTGCATAATTTAATGTATGCCAGGTCTATGGTGTTTAACTGCATATTGCCCATGTAGACAAGCTATTAAACAAGTATGGGTATATCCACAAAAGTTTATCATCCCAAAGTTGGACCAGTTATGCAGGCAATGGGATAACTAACGTTACTTTTTCTAATATGGTTTTAGGAAATATCCATCTGTTTGAACAAACACAAAAGGCAGATTTATGATTAAACCCTTCAAATGTAGGTCAGATTTCAGGCTTCTGCAAAAGTCACATATCCTGCCATAGAAAACAAATGAAAATGTTGATGAACACACACAGTGTCTCATTACAAAATAATGTACATATGTATATATATATAAAACAAAACTTATATTGCATTACTTAAGCTGTCTTAAATTACTAAACATTTGCATTGGATTGCAAAAGTACTCTGGAATTACATGTCAATGGATGGTGAATACAACTAAAGGAAACTGCACATTGCAAATCTTCCTGTATTTTTTACAGTTGTTGCACAGCCTGGTAAAATGCATGCTACCACATCCATCAGCCATTATCAAACCACAGCCACCACATGTTTCCTAACCTCTGGCAGTGGGCATCATTCCCTGCACATCTTTCCTTCACAATCTGTCCCATCTGACCTACAAGTTCTGCAAACTGAAGTTTTCTTTGTCTGCTGTGATTTTATCAGGCTTAACTCCTATTATGACAAATGTGGGCAATTTTCTTCTCATTAGTCATATCTAAGACATAGATAACATGTGGTAGTCTCTCACAGTATTACAATGTGAACACAATGGCTTCTTAATATCCCTTTTTTCAATATGCAAGTTTCACATGCGCAAAACATTTGCATGAAACTAAAACAGATTCATTTTTTACACTATTCAGAAGTCTAACTGCCTATTAAATTGCTAAGTTGAATGTAAACTAAATTATTCTGTGTAATATTTTACTCACTGATTCAAATTCTCAGATGTCTCTTTGGGCTAGAACAGAAATGACAAGAGAATGTTCCAGGATTTTAGATATCAAAAATAACTTTTGCCATTGTGTGGCTTTAGACTTGTTTGTTTTTCCTGCTGTTCTTCCTCAAGTTCTCCACATCTTGTTGCAATAACCCAAAACATTCAATATCTCAAAGTATATCTATCACTATTTTTTTTGGCTCTCCCTATACAAATTCCATCCCAAAAGTTTCTATTAGTGCTGGTTCATGTGAGGTCTTCCAGGCTACAAATAAAAAAGATTTGGTCATACTATGGGACTCTATCTAATCCCTATCTTCAGGTCAAACCAATTCATCTTTTTTTAGCCTTATATAATTTTGACTAACTCGTACATAAGGCACGGATAGTAAATACTTGTTTTCATAAACCTTTCTGGGTCTCAATAGTGCTGCTTCATCAGCTAGAGGTTTTCTGCCTTGGATGCAATCCTCAAAAAGACAATCCATAAAAATATTTTGCAAGGGTGTCAATAATGTGTTTACACAGTAATTTTTACAGGGAACAAAGCAACCATGAGGGACCATGGACATGTATCCTGTCTTTGGCCATTTTCCAGACTTCCTAGTCACATTTGAAACTTACAAAATATCTGGATGACTGCCCTTTCATTTTATTTTATTTGTGTGTTATTCATTTAGAATTACTATTTAACTATTTAACTATGTTCTCATTTCATCTTCAGCTAGCTCTCCTATGCTTTATTTCCCACAAAAAATTTTGCAATTACTAGAATACAGACAGATTTCACCTTTCTTTATGGATAGTTGAAGGATACTCTAAATGTAAATGCCGTACTATATCCTTTTATCCTTAACTTTGATAGAATAAAAGAAAGCATGTTTTCACAGATGTTCCCATAGTTTCTCTCAGGCTAAATTAATTGACAAAAATAAGTGGGGATTAGCGAAGTTGATCTTTGCTGCAAGTAACATTTGTACTCAAATCAAATACAACAGTTTGTCCTTTAGTTGTACATATCCCATAATGCTGTATTTCGGAATATGGGAAAAGTCTAAGTCTTCAAGTTTCCATTTTTGTGTTTCAGCCTGGCTGCATAATGATTTAGGGAAGTCGTGTTCAACAGTTCTGTAAAATATTCTGTATTTGACAGTATCTATCCATATTGTTAAGTGGGAAAAAATGTTTGACTGAATAGCATAACAAGTCTGTGTCTCAGATAAAAAGTCCTCATTTTGTTCTATGATAGCTCTCAGAAACAGAGACTTCCTTCAGCTCAAGCATTTTTCACTGGGCTGCTCTATTAGTACATCACTAGTCTTCTCATCAGACAGAAGCTTATTAAAGGTCTGCTGCACATCTTTTTCTACTGACAGAAGAAGATCCCAGCAGGGAGGATGCTACAGTCAAATGCTTAATTTGGTTATAAATAAAGGATTCCAAAAGCAGTTCTCCATTCTTGACAGATCCATTGATTTCCTGAATTTTTGGCAGGTTTGTTATGGCAGATGTGCTCAGTAGAACTGTAGGGTATGCTTATAGCTACTTACAGATTTTTGGAAGCTGCTGTTTCTGCTAAGTTATTCAGTTTAGAACTGGAAACCCACATTTTATAATAAAACTTGATGACATCTGTCACAGCTTGATTACTTGTGTTGAGGTAGTACCTTAAGTCCCTCAGTATGAATAAATAACAGTGTGATAGTTTATGTGTAATGCAGCCATCTATCCAAAGGCTAAAATCACTTTTCTACCAAATCTTGAAACAGAAAAGGCTCCAAATGGGTATAAGGGCAAACATTTTCACCATGAGGACAGTCAAGCGTTGGAATAGGTTTCCCAGAGAAGTTTGTGCAGTCTTGTTATTGAAGACTTTCAACCTAGACTGGACAAAGCCCTGAACAATGTGGTCTGACCCTGCTTTGAGAAGGACCTCTTGAGGTCCCTTCCAAACTGAATTGTCCTATGATTCTATAAGAATTATTTTGTTCCTGATTTAGAAGAACTGGTGTACTATTTTTGTTCTATGGAAGTTCTAAGTTAACTGTACATCGTCTTAATTAGATATTAGTTAATATGGCACATCCAATGAACTTCTACACAATGTTAACATCTATATAATTTTAAATTTAAATTTAGTATCAGAAGAAATTTGAAAATTCTAATAAAAAGTTGGGATTACTTTCCTCCCTAATCGTAATTCTTAAACTTTGGCAATAGATATGCCAGTAAAACTTAAATTGCTTGAGATATGATGATGAAATACACTGAAATAACAGAGTTTTACTGATAATCTAGTTTCAGTCTACAATGTTATGGATTTGCCAGTGCTAACCCGAAGGAACAATTACTTGCTATTCTTTTTATCATAGTTAGTAACTAAATGTACTAAGAATATAATTGTAGAAAGACAAAAACAAAGTGTAAGAGCAGCCATGACTTCAAAACATCCAAATTACTTGAGTCTCCAGAAACAAGACCAGTATGCAGACACAGTGGAATAACAGAGAAGGGAGAGGAAATGTTGTTTTTCTGGAATAACATTTTTAGTAGCAACAGTGGTAAAAGGGCACTACTGAAATTCCAAAACATACTGAATTACTGTGTAGTCTAAAGAGAAGGGGATAAAAATACATTTGTAGTAGTTCTTTAGAGAGAGAAACAGCAGAGCACTACATATACCATAATTTGTAACAGTTCTGTTTTCATCTACCTGTAAATTGCCCAAAACTGTCATTTACAGAAGAATAAAATAGAACTTTTATATGACTGGCACTGAAGGGCTAGGATTTAGGGTGGATTGTAGGAGTTCAAATAACTTTGCAGTGTCAGGGAATCAAATACTAGTTTTGTATTCATCATGTGACCAAAAGTTCTCTCTAGAGACTGAATTTCTCAAAAAATGGTGGAATCCATTAAAACCTACTGGAATATGAAAAGACTAGACTAGGGCTTTAGGAAGAAAATACTTCAGTTCATGTGAAAAGTAAATTGGACTTACCCAAGATTTTTGTTTCTAATTAAGACAGAACAAAAGGGAAATATATACCAAGAATTCACAATGTTAATATGTCTCATTTTCATAGTTTAACTATGAAATAAAGAGGAATAAGGCAGTGATCATTATCTTTGGCAAGCTTGAGGCGAATTGTCTTTGTAATACTAAAACGGGTAACTTCTGAGCACTTCATGTAGAACTAAAATTGTTCTGCTGAGTTAAAAAATTATACTTTTAATGCCAGTGGTAATTTAGGATCTATTTTATGCAAGTATTGCCATGTGGCCAATGCAGATAACTATCTAGTAAATTTTATAGGAGTCCTCAGGCACCTAATGTTCATTGCAAACTCCATCTGTGGGTACCTGTTTGTTGTACTTAGCTGCCAGCAGATGCATCTAACATTAGCATCTAACAGCAACTTTCAGAAGTACCTCCACACAAAAAGAGAAGGAAAAAAAAAGAAGGAAATGTCCAGTTTATATCAAATTAATCCCATTACTCTGAGTTTGGCAAATGTAATCATTTTTCTGGGCAGTGACCATAGGTAGGCTACACCCAGGTACACTGGGCTTCAAGGGTTAAGTATAACACAACTAAATAAACTACTAATTCTTCTCCTGAAAGACAGTTAGCTAAGATGGAGCTGGGAACAAGGGCTAAAGCTTTCAGCAGCCAAAGTCCCTACAAACTGCTTCATGCAACAGATGTATTCTAAAAGTGTAGGTGTGAAAAGTGTATTTCTGGTGTCCTTTAAAAGAAAGCAGACAGCTTAACACAAACACCCCATATAGGAATGATTCAGATCAGAAGTCTTGCTTCTCTTAAAGCTCATATTGATCTTTTCAGGGCAACAGCCAGTAAGGTAATGGATGCTATGAACATAATTGCCTACAGTCACTCTGAGAGAAATTTTGAGATGGGGCAAAGACACTGACTACAGAGTCCAGGAAAACTGATCCATTTGCACTTGATCACCCCAACTGTATATTCATGAAGAACAGGTGATATTTTAAACTATTCTGTTGTCTTAGGGAGTGCTATACACCCAACAAGGCAACAGTTGTTCTATGGAAGTAGGTTCTTTCCAGAGCATACAAGGGGTGTTCTCAGTCTGTGGGTTTATGAAGACAGCCTGCACTGTGGGCTGCTGTGCCTCATGCTGCACCCCCAGTGCTCATGTGAGGGGCTCCTCCTGGAGTGCACTGTGACTCTCGCCCTGCCAGACACAGGGGAACTACAACTACCAGGTACACCTCAATCTGCCTGTCTTTATAGACTTGCCATGAGTTCAGCTGGTACCAAGGCAGAAGGAAACATGTCAGAAGGAAACATGCCAGCAAGAATGGCAGAATAAAACATCCTGTGAGGGCATGGCTGTTTAGAAAACAAACTAGCTTCTCAGTAGGCCTGAATTTATGAGGTTTTAGGGAAAGTGATGCTTGTCCCCTGGTTCTTCCCCTCTCTTTCCCCAGCACACTGGCTTTCTCTTTCTGGTGCAGGACTGGCCTTCATTCTGCTCAGACAAGCCAGAATGCTGAGGCTGCCTAAAAGCATTCCTGATGCCAGTACTCCAAGAGAAAGCCATGAGTGGACCCCTTTCCCTAAGTCATTGGATGAGTTGTATAGGAACTGGGCTAGACTGTCCTTCCCTACCTTCCATTAGCCTTTGGAGCTAATGGATCTGTGCCAGGTGTACTGCTCCCCCACTGGGAAAGGTCAGGTGGAGTAAAAGCTTCAGTGCAGAACCTAGACCACAGGTATCACTGTATCCTCTGGATCCAGTGATCATGCTTGGCACTCTTATTTGCTGGACGTAGATGCACAAGGTAGGATTCAGTGTAGAGGTTAAGACGTACATTTTTGTGTCTATGTACGTGACTGTTAGGATTCTACAGTCTGAGCTCTTGCCAGTGGACAAAGCCCACTGGCCCAAAGGAAGCACAAAGCAACTATCAGCTCTTTCACTGTATAAGCTTCACTAGCTGTATGCCAAGATCTCCAGTAATTCTAATTGGAATTTAGAAGAATAGTGTACATCTGGATGTGTAAATGTAGATGTCTTAAATTTGGACAGAATCCCACCCCCACTTCTTCCAGATGAGCTTTTCTTCCAAAGCTGTTTGAGGTATAAAGGACATTTGCTAAAGAAATCACACAAGCCCACAAACTATTGAACTACCCTGCACAGCAATCTATAAGATATCATGGTAAGTTTCCATGTTCTTTAGATGGCAATGATAAAATAGATTCATCTAGTATGAAGATTTATACACAGAACAGAAATCAGAAGTGCTGCACTTCTGCTCCTATTTTTAACTACATACTTCCTGTACAGAAAAGTTGCTGTTACAGTCCATCCCTGTTGAAACTGCTATTGCTCTGAATGGATGAGAGCTCCATGTTTTTTCATGTGAGGTAGGTTAGAATGTTTCTAAGGGAAAAGGAGCAAAAAACTGGTGGCATAGTGGCCAAAAAGGAAAGTCTATGACAGGTAGGTAAACAATGTCATTTCCTATTCACTGCATCTACTATTTTTAAACTATGTTTGGGGCCTTTTTATAGTAAAGATCAGAGAACTATGGTGAGATTTAATACATACAGGCTTTCATAATTTTTCTCCAGATCTAATACGAAGCAGAGAGAAGTTAATCCTCCCTTAGACAGTAAAAGAGATTTCTCAATCTCACAATGACTTGAAAGTTTAGAGATCTCTGTATCATTGCTGGAGATGATCCAACTATGGAAATAACTACACCAATGTAGAAATCTTCCTTGAGAAGATCATAATGGGGTTATCTACATCCTCTGGCACTCCATACGTCAGCATCACCCATGATGCTATCAGAAGTAGCAGGTTCGAGACTATGCTTATCAGGACAAACAATTCTAGCACGCTTATAATTAAAAGAGCTGTCATCAGGGGAGAAAAACTTGAGACTAACTTGCTGTTACTACTCCATAATAATTCAGTTCAAAGTTGCTATTCGTGAGCCAAGAATCTGTATGTCAGCTCTAACAGAGTCATCAGTTCCTGGCTCCCAGCAGTTCTTAGGCTACGTCTGTACCACAACATTAAACAACACCAAGCCATGGGCTCTAGCCCAGGTGGAAATCATCCATGCAGGACAACTGGCATACTTTTCCCCATGCTAACTAGCACTCCATGGTTCAGGTACTGTTCTTAGTTGGCAGCATGGATGAGGGCAAACTATTTTGCAGGAGGAGATGGATATGAACCCTTTCATGATACTTATTCCCCAGAAAAACAGAAAAATACCTGTCAAGGCCCTAAGGGCACTAATGGCCCTGACCAACCTCACCTGGGGGCCTCCACCCACAGTCATGAGCCCAGAAGTTCTATTTAAGCTCAGACCTGGGCCTGAGTTAGAGGAATGCTGGTTTTTAGTTTAGCTACAGTTATGGCTTCTGGTGGACTTTGTTGACCTAGACACCAACCTGCAGGTGGACTTCCTGGTTTTACCTTAGCCCTGCTTCATCACCATGGGTCTACCAAGTGATTGCTGGACCTGATCTTGACCTGCAGGTTGGCTTCCAGGCTTGATTTTGGAACTACCTCATTACTGTGCTATAGATCTGGACTGATGGTTGGACCTGATTGCCCTACAGCAGCCCCTGCTGCTCCCAGCCCTCATCTCGGAGGGAGCAGCTGGTCTGTGCTGCTCCCTGAAAGCCTAGGCATATTTTATTTACTAGTGTGAGTTTAGGTCTGCAGTGCCTGTGCTGCCAGGGTGTCAGATGCCCAGCTCCAGAGCTAGTGTTTGGAGTGGTTCCTCAAGGGAGTGTTCCTTGAGGGGGGTACTTGGGCAGTTCCTCTGCTGTGCCATTAAAACAGATAGGGACATCAACAGTTCCAGATTCTGGGCCAGCAATGCTATGGGAAAATTATTTTCAAAAATAGTTTAATAGATTTTTTTTTGACACTGAGCAATTTCGAGGACTTTTGTCAATCTGTTCTGGATCAAAACTAAGTTTAAAAAAAGAGCTCATGACCTTTCTGACATACCTGGCCAATGTCAAGGCTAGGTATGCAGTCTTCCCTTGAGCAGACTGGTTTTGACTGTCAGTGCTACAAGGGTTTAGTACACCTGCTAGTATTTCTGTAGTCACATCTAAGAAAATACTTCTGTGGCATAAGTAGAAACATGGGGGAAAAAAGACACACTATAGTACGGAGGCATCAGCTGGAGCCTGCAGTGCATATGAACATATTCTCTCAGCCACTGCCTTTATGTTTGACTAAAACCTTAACAGGTGATTTTCTATTACATTTCTGTAAGACAGTGCAAGTTTGTTTGCCTAACAGTTGCATTAACAAATAAGCTCACAAATGCAAGTTTTGGCATGAATATGTAGTGCTAATTTGTCTCTACTATGTAACTCCACCATATTTCCTTTGCAGATCTGCCCAGACAAAACTTTTCGTTGATTAACACATATTTGCTTCAAGAGTGGTCTGTGACAAGCCTTCTGGGACTACCTGGTAATTACACTAAAGGCTTCAGCATTAAACACATCTTAAAATACCAAGCAAGATTTTTGTATCATTTAAGGTATTCTTTTCTAGTAAGTACTTTAGCAATTCATGAGCAAATAACTTCTTTGATAATTCATCTGTCAACTTGTAGTGTAACTGGCTATTTGCTAAGTGATGGATTTTACTGGAGACTGTAATTTGTGGATTTAAGCAGCCTGACTTTGTGTGGGAAATTATGAAAATTGCAAACTTAGTGTCTGGTGCCTGTAAGATGAACAGGAACAGTCTCTCCAGGAAAGTGGAGGACTGCAAATCATCATGCTGTGGGGAAGCCAGTATGGCTTAATCTATTTATCTTCTGTTGTTTTTTTTCCCCTTAAACAAAGTGCTGTCTTTTAAGCCAATTTGCACTCCTGAGCAGGACATATTAATACAATGGGTGTTGGGCCACCTCCTTTCTTTTTCCCCAATGACTAGATAGGACTTGAGATTGTTTATTAGTGACCCTAAAATTTAAGCCCAGTCCTTGTTCCTATGAAACAAAGCCTAGTAACAGGTCTTCCATGATGAAATTAAAGCCAAAGAAGTATTAATATGGCAAGGAAACCCATTGCTAACTTCAAAACAGTTGCACATTAAAAAAAAGGTCATCTTTTGTCACCAAGGGCTTTTATTTGGTAGGCCTGGATACCTGTGCCCTTTGGGTACTTAATTATATTCATCTTACTCTCTTAATTAAGAATGCAGGAAGAGGATGGCATTCCTTACTATACTTGCTCTTTAGCATGAAAATGGATTTTTTTTTTTCCATAGTGCTCACACTTTTGAGGTCAAGGAGTGAGTTTAAATTTTTTTAAAGATATTTATAAATGAAATCACAGTTGTGATGGTATTATCTTAACAGCAGTGACTTTAGAGAAATATCTTCTAAATTATTAGATTTTGTTCCCAGTTTGAGATTCTTAATGAAACCAACTGTAAATATGGATAATATAAGTGGTTTAGGGGAATTTTAGGGGGTCAACTGTGTACTGGGCAAGGCAGATGTTAAAACAAATAAATAAGATTCAAGTAGTAAGCCTCAGTCTCTTGCTGCAGATAGCAAATCGTCTCTCTCAGAATTTTGTGTCCTCTTTTTCTTACCTCTCCTTTCTCCTCCACAGTAGATTTATTAAGACCACTTTTTGCCTAGAGCTTTAGTACCTAACATTAACTTATACATTATGTTATTTTTCTAGGCAATGAATAGTTCCATTTGAATCACTGAACAACCGTATAAATGTCTGTTTTGAGCTTTGGTCAGTATAAAAATACAAGAAAATACCCTCCATAACAGCTTTTCTTGCAAGCAAATGAAAAGATTTTGTAGACATAGGCTTAGGTTGCAAATTCTGCAAACAAGGATTATGAGTTACTTTGCATACTTCCTGCAGCCCAATAATATATCTAAACACTAAGATGTTTTGAAAAAGTTGGAAACTAGTGCTGAGACACCTGTAGAAAGCCATAGTAAAAAAAAAAAAAAGAGGGCTATTGTTTTATAACTGATGACTAAGTGATTTATCTTCATCTATTTAAGTAGATAGTTTAATTTCTAATTAATGTTACAAAAAAAAATGACAAGCATATTTTCATTTTCTTTGTTAATACTTCTTTTGTGGAGGCAAAAAATAAAGTGTTCATTCTTCTTGGAAATAAAAGAAATGCTTCTTTATGTGATGAGACATAATTACGCAAGATAGAAAGGGACACCTTAGTTAAAGTCCAATATTGTAAATACTGAGAAACAAGAAGAAAATACTGTTTATTACAACATAAATAGTAGTTACAGCATATGAACATGCAATCCCTTCTTCATTTTGATCCCATTAGTCCCTGGGTATTTAGCCAGTATTGTATTTGGGGTCATAAAATACTGTTGCAAAACCCTATTAGAATGGGTTAAGAAAACATACAGGCTAATTCCTGGGTTCAGCTCTTGGCTCCTCAGTACAAGATATGGACTTACTCGAGANCCAACCTCAGCCATTCTGTGATTTCAAAAGCTAAACAATGTATGAGGATGAGCAAAGGTAAGTACCTAGTAATGTCCTACCAGTGTTTTGTAGGACCAGTTCCTATCAGGCCTGCTTTTAACCACCAAAGTGCTCACCATACTCTAGCAGAACTCTGCAGCTGCAGCATGGTGTTTCAATGCATAACTATCCTTGCACTGAGAGTACAGTTTCTGGTACCATAACAGTAAGACTGAAGAAAATTTAAGTCTCATCCTTGTGCCTTTTCCTCATCTTTGTACCTCTCCCTTAAATTCACACATACATGTGTATGTCTTTGTGTCCTGTTTCCTTCCCATTCCAGCTGTCCAGGTCATTATTCCCACATACAGCACATTGAGGAAGGTGGTAGCAGCCACTTCTCCTCTAGTGAGTCAGCAGGAGACAGCTGACAGCTCCCCAGAGAGTTTCAGTGCCTGAGAACAAGAAACCACATTTTTCGTGACCGTGGTATGCTATGCATTATATAAGTCAGCTGCTGAATCTGAAGAAATTAAGCAACATGGCAGTCGCTTGAAGACAATATTGGTTTTGAGAAATTACAGCTCAAGTACAGTGGAAACTCTGATACTCCCCTATGACAAATACTCTTGAAAAATTGAGAGGGTGAAAACAGTCCCTGAAAGCATTTAACAGCTGCAGACAGGCTCAGAGGATAATAGCTCTTTGATCTTATGTATGATGGGAAGATCACTGCTGGGAGCTTAATGCCATCATTTTATGCAAATGTCACGGAAGGAGACTCCACATAGTTAAATTGTTCCATCTCAAATACAACATTTAGGAAATCCATCATTTTTTCATTATCATCCACGTAGATACACTAGATCATTATATAATATAAATTAAATCTAAATGTTATCTTTGAGTTTGAAGAACTAGAAGATGCTTTGTTGAGAGAGAACTGCCTGTGATATTTATAAGCCTGCTTGCAAAAAGCTACAGTCAAGGAACACTGACTGTAACTAATAATGCGAATCTTGCCATATCATAAGCAAAACCCCATAAAAACTGGCAACTGAACATGTACAAAGATAAAAACTAGCCCTTTTAACAAAAAGAAAAATGTGGGATAAAATTTCCATTTTCTTTGTGCAATCTTATTGTAACTGAAATCAGCAGAGATTTTTTTCAAAACGGGCTCTGCAAATAAAAGATCTTTGAAAACATTGTTAGCAATGTTTTCAGACAATGCCTTTAAATTAAAGAATAGGGTTTCTCCTATCTTATCCTGAAAAAATGTTGGAGTACCAACTTTCAACCCTGCTGTAAATTCAGTCTTTTTTTGCAGGGGCTTCAAAGATATTTTTGTCTTTATCTAAATAAAAAGGTATTTGTTTGATTTTAACTTTCTGGTCTTTTAGGGAGTGAGTTGATTTTAAAACCCCATGAAAACATGGTCATTTGAGAAAACTTGGCATCTTTAACTTGCAGCAAATGTTTCTAAAGTACTGTTGAATTTTTTTTACTGCACAAGAAAAAAGTATAGGAACAATATGCAGAACCTTGAATGAATAGAATGCATCGAAAAATTACAGAACTAAGTGATACATCTCTGTATTAACTATTTATTCAAAAGAATTCCAAGGCAGAAGGAAAAAGGGAAGTTAACTAGAGAGAAAGACAGATAACTCTATGAAATCCATTATGAGAAATTCTAGGAGAAAAAGTTTACAGGAAATTTACTCTAAATTGTTTGCTAGTAAAAATAAAGAAAGTAGATCAAATTCTGCATAAGACCACTTGGTTAAAAAGTCTGATATCACAACATTTTTGGTTCAGTGTTATGCAGCCAAAAACCAAAGACAATTAAAATATAAAAGTTAAGGGTTAAACCTTATCCTGGACTCAAGAAGGTTACTACATTTTTTTTCTCTTGCTCTCATTGTTACAAGTTACTGGCTTTGACTTAAATTTAAAAAGTAAACTCAGTATCATTGAAATGTAAGATTTCTGCTTTAAACATAAGGATCTGACAGTTACAGACAGTAACTAACAGTTACATCTAATATGGATTGATCCTGCAGTTTTAATGATGGGCAGCATAGCGAATACAGGCATTCAAAGAGTAGGATTCACTTGTTACAGTAATAGCAGAGCTTTAGATCATATTGCAGTTAACTAGTATTACCACTTCAGAAAAAAAGTAAAATTTTCCCTTTTGCAGTTATCTTACGTTAACAAATATAGGAACGAGGAACTGAAGTTGGAAACAAGAATTCGTGAACTGAACTTTGCTCCAGTGAGTCTATTAATGACCTACAAAGCCTTATTCCTATATGATTTCTGATGTACATGTCAGTGTTCCCCCCACCACAAGAAGTAACCAGCTCTGCCCATGAACTATGCTGCAGGACACCCGGCTCCTTCGCTGTGTTTCTCTCTTATGCTTTGAATTACCACATGCTATCACTGGTGACACTGACATCCAGTTAGGCTAGCTGCTGTATGAACACTGGTGAGCTGCAGCAATCTCTTTTGTCTCATGTGCCAGAGCACAGTAAAACCCTTCCTTGGCTCTCCTTCAGAAACCTTTCCTAAAAAGGAAAGAAAAATAAATCTCTCATCTACCCAGCTTTAAATTTTTACAAAGCTCATAGGCACCTAGCATAATTTTGATACCTCTGCCCCTTTGACAAATTTGGTTGCAATTAGACAGCAAGTTCAAGAACTATTGAGAAAGTATTAGTAAGAGATAAACATGCCATCTCCATAATTTTTAGCCCAATGCTCTGAGGGATTTTTTTTTGCATTTTTTAAAATTACTTTGTTTTCATGAATATTAATTGAAATTATATCTGCCAAATTGAATGTATTGGGGGAAAAAATAGGCTGTAGTGGGGAAAAAATCATTGAATCATTTTTCAGTTTTTAAAAATTTCTACTAGGAAATATAATTGATTGATTAATAACAGCAAGATTAAAAAAGAGAGATGAAAGACCAAGTAGGCTTGTCATAGATTAAGTAACAGGCAGCACACCTTTTTACTATTTACTACCTACTATTAGAAATGTTTGTAAAAAGCAGATGATTGTTTCTGCAGAATATTCACTTAGGATAATTTTTTTTTTAATTTTTCCCAAAATAAAATATTTATCTATTACAGAAAGACCTGATATTATTCCCTTTTTACATAATGCTGACAAGCTCAGTATGTTTACTAAGGTAGTGCCTAATAAAAATTCCATTTGAAGGCCAATCCCTGGGAACATTGGCACACTGCTATAGCAGATGTTTTTTTACTTTAAGATAGCTGAAATTGCTCTTAACTATATCCTAGAACTGAAGAACACAAGGGGCAGAACTTGGCAAGAACAAGGTATTGTGATTCAGAATAAAATGGGCTTCATAGAAAGACTCCTGAGAAAATGGAATTGTCTCCTTAGCTCAGGGAAGTCTATTGTCATGGACAGACTTTGTTCTCTTGCTCTCATATAAAAAAGCATTTTAGTAGGATTTATAGTAGGTTTTCCTGCATCTTCTTTTAAATATTTAATCTTAATATTATTTCATAAACCAACAATCTCTACTTCATGTTTTGCTGTCAGAACCATACAGATTGGTATCATTTTTGATCCTGAAGCCCGCTCTAACAATGGGTTGAAACATTTACTGGGCCATAGATCAAGATTCAGATTTTTCCCATAGGTGATCCTGCTATCCATAGATGCAGCTCTACCACTTTTGGGCCTTGAGCTAGTAGTTCTGCATAGTGCCTCCCCTTATCCGGACATACCCTACAGCTTTGAGCAACTCTAAGGTCTGATCTGGTGCTTTGCTGAGCCCTGCACAATTTTAGCTATTCCTTCTGAATTCCCATCGTTGAGGAATTCCTGGCATCCCTGTCAGGGCATATGATGTCAGTTACTCCATTTCTATACTGCGTAGCACAATGGAGCTCTGTTCTTGGATGTCCCCAGGATGCCACCTTAATACACACAGTAGTATCCTTTTCTGCTCTCTATCTGAATTTCTCTTAGAAATCCAGCAGAGCTGGATATGGGTGGCATTACAGACAGAAAAGTCAAAACTTTCTTTGAATCTTACTTCTTGACATCCTTCTCAAAATTAAATTCCTACTTTAAAAGGCATGGGCCATGTACAAGTCACGTGTCATACAGATTTTCACAGGGCTTTTTTGCAGATCCACCAAGAATGAAAGTAGAGAAGACTCTTTATAGCTTGCACTTTGTTTCTTTTTCAGTAAAGGGAGGAGCAGCCATATGATTAACTGCTGGCAAATATTAGCTTACCTTTCTCATATTAAAATACCTTTCACCTACAACCTTAACAGGGTTTTCCAAATTACTGCATAGTAAATAGCCACTTTCCACTCATCACTCAGAGTGATGCTTCCTCTATTAGTCATTTATTTTCCTTATAAAATGAATAATTAACTGCCCAAGGTGAAATACAGAGGCTCCTGCAAGTTCTGAGCCGTTGCAAGTTCCAAGCTTTATGTGAACTCAGTGTATCCTTAAAACTCAGTAGGATTTCTTCTGTTTTTCTTCTTAATTTTCCTGAACTGAAATGCAAACAGTTATAAGATTGAATAGTCAATGAAAACAGGCTTACTTTTTGATTTGCAGAAGCCATATCTCTATCCCTTGAAATCACTAGATTTTTATATGGATTGCTGTCCCTAACAGAGATGACTACAGATGTGGGCCCAAAACATCGTTTTAAAACACATTTCAAAAGATAACTATTTCTATGTTGGGTAAATACCACAGGAAAAACAGAAGCGTTCAAGTCTTTGCTGTATTTTATGAGTACCCTGTAGATGATTATTCCTAACTTGAGCAGAAGTCCCTGCCACATGTTCTTTCTAAAAAGGAACCACAAAATGAAAGGAAGGTAACTGCTGTGGACGTAAGGTATGGCTGGATGTGACTGTGCCGATATGCTGTACCTGCAAAGAAAGTGGAAAGAAGCAAGGAACTGCCACTGGGCCAAGAGGCCCGAGATGATTAACCTTTTACAAAAAAAAAGTAGCTTGGGAAAGGAAAAACATGAATTAGAAAGTAATTCTTGTTTTCTATATCCACAGCAGAATTCATAGCTCTATTTATCCCCATGAATCAAGAATTTTACACAGTGTTCCAACATCTGCTTAACAGGATTGATAGCACTCGCTGCTGTGGGAGGACCTGGCCATCTCCAAGTGCAAAAGCATCTGAGAGTAGAATTGCAGTGGCAGAGATAAAGCTCAGGAGGTTTCAGGCAGAAAGTAAATTGTAGGCATGACACTTGCTCATGGTCTCTTCAGCCCTGCCATGCTCATCAGAGTCCTGGCACAGCTTCTGTTGGTGCTCTTTGAGCACTGGGACAGACAAGTGCTATAGGTGCTTCAGGAGATAAGTCCCAGCGTGGTAGCCAATCTTCCAGTCCCTATGAGGTCATGAACATCATCTTCACAGGGATGAGGATCTGAAAACATGCACTGCATGCTATACGGAGCCCAGAATGATCAGGAGCTTCGTGAGCTGCACAGACCTGAGGGAGAAGCTGTGAGCAAGGTAGAGATGTTCTAGCCTAGTAAGCATGGTATTTTACCATTATGACTACAAGTGCACAGGCTTGGTCTTAAGCTGGCAGTGTAGGAGCTCCAGACTTGCCTGGCCTAGCCTATGGCCTAACCTGATTTTAGCTTGTTTTAGCCTCAATATGTATTACCTAGCAGTCAGGTTTGGTTTAAGTTGGCTTTAGTTTATAGTGAGAAAAAGTAATTACTCTTTGTAGATTGAACTATCTATGATCTTAAAATAAAATATGGCTTGCAAGAGTGTAAACACAGAGTGGTACCAGAGATCCTGAACTAAACACAGATGATAATTGTCAGTCAGCGGTCACTACAGGAATACAATCTTGTTAAACCAATTTAGATGTAAAAAGAGAACAGAAAACTAAGAAACTGAAATCAAATTAAAATAATTGAGAACAAATTAAGAGAATTCTCACTTACACATTAAGAAAACAGAAAAACCTAAACGCAAGTGAACCCCAAGACAAGGAGGAAGGAATCCCTTCCCTCTTCCCCTGAAGCATCAAACTCCTGCCGGTACAGAAGTGGGGACACAGACAATCCGCTGGCATCCTTTCCTGTCTCCTCTGCCTGAGAAAGACTGGCAAACAACAACCTTAAGAACCTGGAGGGACACTGGAAAGTGAGCATAGCACCAGAGAAAATAAGTAGAGACTCAGAAATTTTTTTCTGTGTAATTAGCTGTATTACAAAGACTTTCCCATATTAATTTGGACTATGAATGTTAGTATCATTATTAAATGGTAGTATTGTGTTAGTACTATTATAACACATTGCTTTATTTTTATTAGACTATCAAATTATCAAAAAATCATAGCTCCACATAGATAGAATGAGTTTCCTTCTGGAAATAATAAAATTTGGAGTGTTACACTGTGCACGCAGTTTCCAAATTCATGCATTAATAACAGCTATCTCCTTTCTATACACTTAGAGTTTAGAAAACCTCCACACCAACAGCACCCCACCACCAATCACCAGGACAGGGGAACACCATGTGGCTACACAGTGGCTTGAGCTGATACAAGAGGGGAAGAGGGAACATGTAGCCAAGGACAGAGAGAGGATGTGGTGAGGAGGGTGTTGGTCTCTTTGCCCAAGCAACCAGTGATAGGGCGAGTGGTAATGGCCTCAAGTTGCGCCAGGGGAGGTTTAGATTAGATATTAGGAAAAAATTCTTTACTGAAAGAGTGGTGAGTCATTGGAAGAGGCTGCCCAGGGAGGTGGTAGAGTCCCCATCCCTGGAGGTGTTCAAATAACGTGTGCAAGTGACACTCCAGGACATGGTTTAGTAGGCATGGCATTTTGGGTTGATGGTTAGACTAGATGACCTCAGAGGTCTTTTCCAACCTTAACAATTCTATGATTCTAGAGGGAAACCATTGTTATTTTCCAGTGCTTTATCATATTATACCCTCACTGAACTTTTGCTTTCCTAAAGTATTGTACAAGGACATGCATTTGAGTCATTGTCTGCAATTCTGAACAACACTTACATCTGCCATGTACCAATTTTTAATTCCTTAACAAATATTGTAGGTCTATGATTATTATATCTAAAATTCATATCTCCTTTCAGTTTACCTGATTCATGAGACAGACAACCCAGAAAAACATAAAATTGAGTGGAAGAAAGCTTGACTTCACCTAAAATCAAACAGATCAGAAAACAATAAAGATTAATTACCGTATGTAGTGCTGCACTGTGACCTTTTTATGTTCACTTGAATTATGGTAGCTTCATGTGTCCTAGTCTTGCATGTGAATGCAATGTGTCTCATAATCAGAGAGTTTCTCAAGTATTGTATTTACTGAAAAAAAGATGCACTCTGAGTTCCTCTTCCCTAAAATCTATTAGTGGCTCCAAATCCACTAATGCTTAGCTTCAAAGCCACCTCTCCATGACATACTGTAAAGCCTTCTACCACACCAGCCTTTCCACTTCACATGCTGTACCTCATCTCTCTTCCTTGGTGATCAAATTGCCAGCACAGCATCAGTGGCATTTGATGGGATCACAGATATTGTACCTGTCTAATAACAATTCTGGATTTAGGATCTTCCTTCTACATCTGCTGTGCTGGCACACTTCAGGGCTTTGATGAAGCAAAATAATGAATATCTAAACCCACTAATTTCATGCACACATAAAATAATTTTCTGAAGCTGTTCCTCATCTTCATTTATTGTTTTGGAATCTCCAAGGGGTCTGACTTCTTCCTTTCAGGCTCTATCACCAGTTCACATATCTAAAACACTATTTAGAGCTTAAATTAGGCTTGTTAAGGAAGCAGTAAGGTTAGTTGACTTCTATGTTAGGACAAATTCTGTAGCCTCTCAGTACTTTTGTTGAGCTTGAGGCATGCTCTTTCCTCACACAGCAGTTTTCTTAGTTATTTATCCCTTGACACTAGAATGTAATTTTTGGATTTTTATTTTGGTTTTATAATAGTCAAAATAAAGATGGCAGTTATAGATGTTTATAAAAGACCTATGGGTATATAAAAGTAATGTCATATTCTACCCGCTGTCATAAAAATAAATGTTCATTGTTTGTTTCCCTCCACTTAAACATAGCTGGCTCTCCACATGCATTTAACTAATGCAGCAGTCGGGTACTATCCAGCAAAAAGTTTTTCTCTAGTAAATCATGGTAGCTTTCAAAGAATAATAGAATCACAGAATTGTTAAGGTTGGAAAAGACCTCTGAGATCATCTAGTCCAACCATCAACCAAAAAAAAACCCCACCATGCCTATTAAACCATGTCTTGAAGTACCACATCTACACGTTGTTTGAACACCTCCAGGGATGGGGACTCTACCACCTCCCTGGGCAGCCTCTTCCAATGCCTCACCACTCTTGCAGTAAAGAAACTTTTCCTAATATCCAATCTAAACCTACCCTGAAACAACTTGAGGCCATTACCCCTCGTCCTATCGCTCGTTAATTGGGCAAAGAGACCAACACCCTCCTCACTACAACCTCCTTTCAGGAAGATGTAGAGAGCGAGAAGGTCTCCCCTCAGCTGCCTCTTCTCCAAACTAAACAACCCTAGTTCCCTCAGCCACTCCTCATAAGGCTTGTTCTCCAGACCCTTCACCAGCTTTGTTGTCCTTCTCTGGACACGCTCTAGCCCCTCAAAGTCTTTCGTGTAGTGAGGGTCCCAAAACTGAACACAGTATTCGAGGTGGGGCCTCACCAGTGCTGAGTACAGGGGCACAATCACTT
>VZTL01037323.1:0-21525 GCA_013400535.1 Scopus umbretta | reverse complement strand
TGGGTTGGGGTTTTTTGGGGTTTTGGTTTTTGTTTTTTTGGGGGAGGGGAGGAGAGAAGGGGTTGATGGTTGGACTAGATGATCTCAGAGGTCTTTTCCAACCTTAACAATTCTATGATTCTATTATTATTATTATTATTATTATTATTATTATTTCCTTTTTTCCCTGCTGTCCTATTAAACTCCCTTTATCTCAACCCATGGGTTTTAGTCTTTTTCAGTTCTCTCCCGCATCCCGCCGAGGCAGGGGGAGGGTGAGCGAGCAGCTATATGGTGCTTAGTTACTGATCAGGGTTAAACCACAACAGATTCCCAGTCTGCAATTTATCCATATGATCTCTAACACAGCAGGAAAACAGCTCATGTGGACAGAAAATATTATTATGGGAAATGAAAATATTTAGTTCTGCCTAAAAAGTAAGCTAGAGTAGTCACTCTGACAGATGATCCCTGATGGCATACACGGAAAGAAAAATATTATGTAGTTAGAAATACTTTCTGGGGTGTCACATACATGCATATCTTACTGTTATGGCTGACTTTTCTGACCTAAAATAAACCTGTTAATGAACACTTCCTTTATCCATTGTTTCCTGATGTGAATTCACTGGAAGTCTTTTTCCACTTCTGTGTAAGTGAAGAGATAAGAGAAGCAGCATCATACTAAAACCAGTCTGCAATGAGCATTTATAAAAGCATTCCTCTTTGCTCTCCTTTGCAAAATTACATAATTACAGTCTTTTTCCTATAATGTTTTTTTCTACAAATTAATGAGAGACAAATTCAGGTGACTGTGTAAGCAGTTTTAGAGGGGGGACATGATACTTCTAATGTGTAAGTCCTAGTGATGTGCCTGAGATGTCCAAGGAGTTTAAATGTTTCTGGTTTATGCATGATGTACATACATAATTTAAGCCAAAGGAGAAAAGCATATAAAGATCTAACAGTACAAAAGTTGGTCTCTTCTCTCCACGTAACTATGTAAATCACAACTTACTTGAATTTTGCAAGTAATAGGCAATATATGACCAAAAAGCAACATATGACCAAAAGCAAACAAGGTATGCTCAGATTGTGCAGTCACTATATTCTTACGACATTTCCTTTACATTATGGATCTCCTACTTAAAAAGAAACAATTGTCAGGTAAATCTTTTTCCTAATGAATAATACAACATACACCATTAATTTTTCATAGCAGGAATTCAGTTTTAACACAGACAATATAGAAGTGCATATTTATCCACAAAAACACATTGCTGAGATGGTCTCAGGGTGCTTGTACCTGTGACTGAGTGAATGGCAGGGCTGGCCCACTGTAAAACAGTTGCAATCAAGCCCAAAGATCTATCACATGGGAAGAAAGAGCTGTCTGGCTTAGTTAAATTTGACTTTTGACTAAATTTTGACTGCTTCATTTGCTCTCTGATAATCACAACTTTTTAGCAAAACATCAGCATCTGCAACCCTGTCCCATACATCCTGACTCCAAAGCTAAGCTGCTTTAAAGATAGATTCCAACAGTGTATCTTTGCTTGCCAGCCTAGCATAGCACCAACAGTGAGCACTTATGTAATACAGAGCTTTAAATATTTCTAAGATTGTTCAGTTATCCTCTGAGATACCTTATTCTGCCATTTGGACTTGAAAAATTCCTTTGGTTATGAGTATTGCTGAGAGATGGCAAGGTCATTTGTTCTAACAGTACCATGTCCTGGCGTTTACATGTCTTAAATTGATGTTTCTTCCCAGGAAAAAAGTGCAGAATAAATGTTCTTTATCCTCACCAACTGAACACATAAAACATGTCAATGACTTCTTTCCATTATGTGTCCAACTAAGGCGGATGTATAACAACTCCCTTAACGTTTCACAGTGTCTAGCAATCATTGACTCCTACCATATGTATCACCTGCACCATTCTACAGAATATAAGTATTCTAAACAATACTTATATAGGTTTTCCTGAAGTTTTATCTGTCCATTTGTATTTTTTCAAATTCCCAGTTCTTCTTGAATAACATGTCAGCCGTTGATAGCATGTTAATCTGTGCTATTCCATAGCAACCATGCTAAATATGGATCAGTGTCTGACTGTATTCTTTTTCAGTATGCATTTTATTAGGCTAATTATTTTTTTTCACACCAGCGTATGTTACTGGGTTATAAGGACTAACAGTTACACATCTAAATCCATATTTCACTGTAAACTGCCTAAATCACGTGGACATCTCTAGACAAATAGACCCCTGTGAATATACTGTCGCTGAAAAAAAACAGAACTGATACATATTATCTGCTGTTTATCCAATAGAAGGAAAATAATATAATGTAAATTAATTATGTGTCTGGTGAACACAAACCTGTTTATACATATTTGTTTTATTTACTCACAGTTTGGTGTATACATAAAGCACAAAGTTTCCTCAACACTGGTGTTTTTAGGGATGTATGTAATATGGGGGAGGGGGGGAGCAGAGATAGAAATACGAACATGGCATGGAGTGAGACTGTACTAGCTTGCAACCTCCTCCCACCACCACCAAAGAATGCTTAGTGTTGTATGGTATTAACTGGGGTGCAGGGAAGGCCATTTTTTTCTTGAATAATTTAGGGATTGCTATCTGGAGGCTGTCAAGCAAACCGCTCCAGAGAACTTTTGCATTTTTCTGGCCTGCACAGGGATCTGCTTGGAACACTCTTATGGAATATGGTCTTGCAAAGAAGAGGGTTCCAGAAAACCTAGGTGATTTTCAAGAATCGCCTCCTACATGCTCAAGAATGGTCCATACTGATGAGGAAGAAATCAAGCAAGGGTGGCAGGAGGCCTTCATAGATAAGCAAGATGCTCCTGAAAAAAGTCAAACTTAAAAAGGAAACATGCAGGAAGGTCAGCTCACACAGAAGAAATATAAAGACACTGTCCAGTGGTGCGTGGATGGTGTTAGGAAATGCCCACCAGGAGTTGAATCTGATAAGGGACATGAAGGACAACATGAAAGGCTTCTACAGGTAGATAAGCAACAAAAGTAAGGGGAAACACAGGCCCACTGCTGAAAGAGGTGGGAGACCCAGTAACAAAGGACACAGAAAAGGCTAAAGTAGGCAAAGTCATCTTTGGCTTGGTCTTTACTACTTAGACCAGCCTTCAATAATCCCAGCTCTTTGAGACAAGTGAGAAAATCGGGAGCAAAGACAATTTACCCTTGGTGGAGGAACAGTTTAGGGAGCACTTAAACAAACTGCACATACTTAAGTCAATAGGGGCTGATGGGATGCACCCACACTTCTTGTGGGAGCAGGCAGATGTCACTCTCTATTATCTTTGAAAAGTCATGGCAACTGTGAGAGGTTCCTGAAGACTTGAAGAAAGCAAGAGTTACTTTGGGAAGGGCAAGAAGGGAGAATTAGGGAACTTTAGGCTGGTCAGCCTCACCTCAGTCCCTGCCTAGGAGCATGATGGAGGTAAGTTGTCCTGGAAATCATTTCCAGGCACATGAAGGGCAAGAGGATGGGGAGTATTCAGTACAGATTTATGAAGCAGAAATCATGCCTTACCTAACTGGTAGCCTTCTACAGTGAGATGACTGACTTGATAGATGTGGAGAGAACAGTGGATGTTGTTTATCATACCTTCAGTAAGGCTTTCAACACTATCCTATAGTATCATTAATTGACAAACTGATGAAGTATGGGCTAGGCAAATGTACAGTGAGGTGGACTGAAAACTAGCTGAACTGCTGGGCTCAAAGTTTTGTGATCAGAAGCATGAAGTATTTGTCACTCTAAAACTTCCTGAAAGGAGGGTGTAGTGAGATGGATGTTGGTCTCTTCTCCCAAGTAACCAGCGATAGGACGAGAGGAAATGGCCTCAAGTTGCACCAGGGGAGATTTAGATTGGTTATTAGGAAAAATTTCTTTACTAAAAGAGGGATCAAACATTGAAACAGGCTGCCCAGAGAGGTGGTGGAGTCCCCATCCCTGGAAGTGTTCAAAAAACATGTAGATGTGGCTGTTCGGAACATGGTTTAGTAGGCATGGTGATGGGTTGGTGGCTGAACTAGATGGTCTCAGAGGTCTTTTCCAACCTTAATGATTCTGTGATTCTAAGTACAGTTGGAGGCAAGTCACTAGTGGTTCACACCAGGGGCTAATACTGGGAAAAATTCTGTTTAATATCTTCATTAATGACCTGGACAACTGGGCAGAGTATACCCTTAGCAAGTTTGCTGATGATATATATCTAAGAGCAGTGACTGATACACCGGAATGCTGTGCTGCCATACAGAGGGATCTGGACAGGCTGGAAAAATGGGCCAACAGGAACCTCATGGAGCTCAACAAAAGCAAATGCCAAATCCTGGACCTGGGGAGGAATAATCCCAGACACTAGTAAAAGCTGGGGACAGCTAGCTAGAAAGTAGCTTTGCAGAGAAGGCTGATGGCATCCTGATGGACAAGAAATTGAACATGACCCAACAATGCACCCTTGCAGGAAAAGATGCCAAAAGACTCCTGGGCTGCATTAAACAAAGTATTACCAGCAGGTCAAGGGAGGTGATCCTTCCCCTCTTCTCAGCACTGGTGAGGCCATACCTGGAGTGTTGTGTCCAGTTCTGGGTTCCCCAGTACAACAGACATGGACTTGTTGGAGTGAGTGCTGTGCAGGGCCATGAAGGTACTTAAGGGACTGGAGCATCTAACATACAAAGAGAGCCTGAGAGCTGCAACTGTTCAGCCTGGGGAAGAGAAAGTTCAGGTGGATATTACTGATGTGTACAAATATCTGATGGCAGTGAGGGGATGATAAAGTCATACTTTTAGCCATGGCGATCAATTAAAGGGCACAAAGCGAGATACCAGAATTTCCATTTCAACAGAAGGAGAAATCATTCCACTGTGAAAATGATCAAACACTGGACCAGGTTACCCACACAGGTTCTGGAGTCCATCCTTGGAGATGTTCAAGACCCAGGTAGACACAGCCCTGAGCAACCTGCTTTAGCTGACCTTTCTTTGAACCAGTGTGGGTATACTAGATGATCTCAAGAAGTCCTTTTCAACCTCAACCATTCTGTTATTCTGTGATTATTTGGTATTAGGGGCTGGAAGCATGCCATCCTATTCAAACTGTTCTGGTAGTTTCAGTCATTCTTCAGAGTATCTTAAACTGAACTGTAGATTGGGCAGTTCATGTCCTGTTTCATCTGATAACAGACCAAAAAAAGCAACTCTCAAAGTAAATGGAGAGGTTTCTAGGCCATTTTAAACAACAGCAGCAAATTGTTTATAACCAGTTTCATCCAGTCTTAGTTAAAGACATGAAACTTTCTTATTTGAATCTAGTTATCTGTTCAAACTGATTATATACATCTTTGTATTTGGAGATACTGAAACAGTATAGGAGTAATATGACCAAATCAAATAGACATATCCTAACAATCAAAAATTAAAGCCAATGAATCAGGCTTGTTCTCCATTTTCTCACAGGCGAGGTTGTCCAACATAGATACAGCCATTTTCAGTGCAAGTGTCAAAGAACAGCAATAAATATCTTGGAATAAATTATGCTTTCAATTTTCATTAGTGCTCAAAATACCTAAATCTCTCAATTTGATCTTATTTCTTTAGAACTGTATCCCTCCCTGGAAGTACCCATGGAGAATTAAATTTTGTACTTAAGTCTGACTGAGAAGTTGAACTTCTGTAAGTTCTCATTTTGTCAGAGTCTTTATCTGTATTGCACATCCATAGGGAAACACTGCTTAACAGCATTCACAAAATGCTGGGTTGAGCAACAAAACAGAATAAAAATTTCCAAGTATAATCTTTCATTCCCATGGACCCTCTCCTAGCCAGTTAGGGCAGACACCTTGGGGGTGATCTCAGCTGTGCTGCGATCTACACATGCACATCCTGTGTTAATTTCTTCCAGCTCCCTTTTGTTCTCTATTGAGGGTTTGTCTGTTCTCTGGGAGACATTTTTAAACTGCTTAATTGTTCTGGACCTCTGAACCCTCAGTGAGGATATCCTCCTGACAATAGCACAAACTTTGGTGTATGGCCAGTCCAGTAACAGCAGCTCTTTTCCTTTGCATTACAATATATCACTTTAAATTTGTTATTCACCAATGTACATACTTCACATGCTCCTTTAGGAGGAATGTGCATCCTCCAGCATCTTTTAATTTTTTAATATATCAATAGATCAAGCTGCCGTCTCTCCTGTATTCATTCATTCATTATGCTTTTCATGGTTGAAAACTTCAATTATTTTTTTTTTCCTGTTTTAGGGATTACTTCTGAATCTTCCAGTAATCCACCTGTCTCTAAACTTGTCTACAGTGCCAGGTGTGAAGAATAAAAAAAAAAAAAGGAGAAAGGAAGCCTCTTTGAGAGACACTGTGTATATGAAGGTGTGGTGGGTTGATATCTGCTCCACCATGGACCTCTGTGGGCTGCAGGGGCACAACGTGTGTCACCATGGTCACACACAGGCTGCAGGGAAATTTCTGCTACAGCACCTGGAGCACCTCCTCCCCCTCCTTCTTCAGTGACCTTGGGTCTGTAGAGTTGTTCCTCTCACATATTCTCACTCCTTTCTCCTGGCTGCTGTGGTGCAGCTTTTTTTACCCTTTCTAAAATATGTTATCACAGAGGCATTACCACCGTTGCTGATTGGCTTCACCTTGGCCAGTGGCAGATCTGTCTTGGAGCCAGCTGGCATTGGCTCCGTCCAGCATGGGGACAGCTCCTGGTGTCGTCTCACAGAAGCCACACTTGCAGCCCCCCAGCTACCAAAATCTTGCCATGTAAACCAAATACATTTGGGCACAATCCACCACCTACATGTCTAGACAGTCACTTCAGACTTCAGCTAGTGTGTGGCCAGTTAATTTACAAATAGAGGGTTCTACTTTGAAAATGCCTGTACTTGCTCAGATCCAAGTCATAATTTTTTCTTCTGTAAACCTTGGTCATTACTCCTTGTGTTTGCCAAATCTATCATAGTCAGACACATCAGTCTCTTCTGCCTGAGTTAACTGAAACTTTGTGAACTCAGTAAGTGTTTCAAGATGTATGACAGTCAAAATACAGCTGCCTTTTTCCTTTCAATTGGCCAGCCATGATCTGTTGGCCATCTCTTACAACTTGAAATAAAACCAGTGCTGATGTTTAAGTTAGGTCTTAGTCTGCCATGATTCATATAACCTACCCTCCTCCTTATTCTTAAAAAAAGTTTCTATATCTGTTTTTGCAGTTCATAAACACACACACATACACACACACAAAAATATGCACACATATGTATTTATATATTACTGGATTAGGCTTCACTAGGAGAAAAGCTTTTACTCAAGAGAATGATATAGGCTTTCTTGAATTAGTCCTTGTTTAGCATCAAGGTCTTTAGAAATGGAATGATGTTCTAGGGGAATAGTTAAAAGTATATGGTTAAAGTATGAAATAAGCGTGTGAGTTAACTTGAACATCCCAGACAAATTCTAACTCACTCAATTACACCTTCTATTACACCTTCTGTTTCAGCTCCATCTTTTTGTGCCTGAGTAAATGATTATGGAAAGTGTAAAGAAATATTTGCAAAGTTAATTGTAAGCACATCTTTGGATTAAAGGTTAAAAATATAACTAAAACCTGAAAAGTACACAAGTGGGCTGGTGTAATATTGCAGAGGCAAATTTATTTCTGATATTTCCTAAATTTTAAAAGCATTCCTTTGCAACCTAATAATGGTATATAAACAGAGGTGTGTATAGGTGGATAAAATATAAGGTAAATATGATATCCTTCAGTGGAGTCAGATATGAAAGTCCCACTTGTCCCAGAATTCAAAATGTTTTAATTCTCAGACCAGCTAAAATTGAAATTGGAAGTAACAATAGGGACATGCTTTGTGTTTAAACAACAAAGGTAGTGTTAACTTTCAGAACAGAGAACAAGGTACTAATTAAACTAACTGTGTCTTTAAAGATGCCAGACACAATTCTAGGAAGTTTATCAAAAGTATTCATTTTTGAAAACAATTAGGCATAGAACATCAAAGAAAAAAAATCTTGCCAAGATTTTAATTAACTTCTGCAAATAATGAAACCTGTATTTCATTTAAGTATTTTTAATTTGCCTGTTGCCATGTTACTACACCTAACATACATTCACATACATACACTTGTTTATGTAACTTGCTTTGTGCATAAGCAACGTAGCTGTGGCATATCTGTATGTATTTTCAAAATATAAGTCATACCTTCTAAATGATTTGGATTAATTTCCACATGAAAGCTATACTTTCATTTTAGTTCTCCATATACTCCTATCATGTTCTGCGTGTTATCCCATATGAAGAAGTTTTTTCTTTAAAGGGGAAACCATTAGACATTCTTCAATTTCTGTGATTACTGTATTCCCCATTCTTTAAAAAATGTCCTCTCACATTGACAGTAATGGGACAATGCTAACACAGCTTCTAGACAACTTCCTGAAAGAAAATTATGATTTATTTGAAATAATAGCACTACTACTTACTAGTAGTGTCATTATACTAAAAAATGGCTGGGCTGTTAAGTTCTTTTACTTTTTCTGAGTGAAATAGAGTCTTAGTTGCATTTAAAGCCAGACCCAATAACCAAATTATGAACCAGCATAAAAATTAACTACAGGTTAATAAAAATATTTAATTGTTCATATTATTATTATTATTATTATTATTATTATTTCCATTTAATTAAGGTTTTGTAAGAAGAGGCTTAAATTGTGATGCTTAGGTAATGGTTATTTAAAAATGAAATACTATTGAAGGAGAAAAGATAAAGCACTCATTAGCACAGAAACAGGGCTTTGCAATCTACCTTTGACTCAGCATTGGCTAGGTGACTTCATCCATCTATTCTTCTGTATAATCTCTCACAGTAACACCTAAATGAAAAAACAAAGAAGAATCATTTAGCTTAAAAATTCTTTGTTTCCTATTTTCCTATATCTACTATATTTCCTATTTTCCTATATTGCCTTTGGTTTTCAACAATCCTTAAGTGTTTTGGTTTTTTCTTTAAATCTGAATTAAATTTTCTTCTCCCAGAAAACAAAGCAACAACAACAAAAAAATCCTGTAATTTTCTTCATTCTGAAACATTTATTGTTATAAAGGAAATCTCATGTTTCGCCAAAAAGCTTCATAAAGACCAGTAAGTGCAAGAGATAAGAATTCCACAATGCCAAAAATAATAATTAATGTCCTTCCTTACAAAATTAATAAATAAGTCGTCAAATGGTTTTGGTTTTTTTAATGTTTTTTTAAAATACTTGGTTTTGGTAATTATTAGTCAAGATCCTGAAAAGACTTTTCCACATATCTCTTCCTTGGTATTTCTACTCCACCTTCTTTTATTCTCTTCTCATAATATGTAGTAAGCCAACATCTGAAAGTAAAAAGATGATATAAAGTCTTTCTCTTCCCCTCAGCTGTGCTGCTATCTATGATTCCTTTTGGGTAATTTTGCTACCTAAAAATGATTATGTTGCAATGTATCTCTCCTCATAAATTTCATGTATCTTTTATACGTCCAAAGAATGGAGTCTATGCAATACACACTTCTAGCATTTTAAATCAAAGTATTCTTCACAAAAACATAGATTCTCATTTTTTTAAAAGTATTATTAATTTACAGCATAGAAAAATATCTTCAGAAAAGATTTCTTCAGAAAAGGATTTCTTGTGAAATCCCTCCTATTTCATGTGATTACTTCTTTTCCCAACACATCCAGTCATCAACTTTTACAAGCTGGAGCACCAGGTAAGAAGGTGAAATACATAGAAAATAAAAGGAAAAATAAAATCCCAGCTCTACAAAATAAGAATTTTTGTAGATGTATTTAGTAAAGTACAATTTTTAAGACCAGAAATTTGAAAGCCATTTTTATTTCAAAATAAATTGATAAATAACTTGGAAAAGCAAAATGTATCTTTCATTCACTAAAAAAAAAAAAAAAAGAAACCACCATCTACAGCATAATTAAAGACCCAGCTCTGCTGTCAATCTACTCATCTCTGGAAGGTTGTTATATGCAAGCATAATACAGTGTCTTGTTAGAATTTAGAGACTCAACATACTGGAAGTACTGAAGTCTCCATATTTTCTTAGTAAAGGAAATTATTATTCTGAAGTATCATTACGCAGCCACAGTGCCAGCCATTGGCCTAGGCGACTTGCACTGTAGTTGTGGCTATATCCCCAGAGGAGCCAAGACTCACCTGCATGAACAGCACCGGCAGCCATTTCAAACCACACCGGTCTCAGTGCTTGGCTGTCTGGCACAGCCAGGGATCCCGGGGCTTAGCTCCTCACCTCCAGCCTCCCTCCCACAGGTGCACCTGTAAGAGCCATCCCCTTCCCATCTGGAGGCACCTTCTTTTCTTCAGAGATGAAGGAAGTGGAGGAGACAACTGCTCTCCGTGTCCACTCCAAATTACCCTGAAGTGGAGCAATAAGCTACGCTGCTGCAAGAGTGACAGGCAGCTTTCCTTCTGATTGACCTGTCTGCAAAGGCAATTAAGCACCACAATGGATAACCAAGGGAGGATTTATAACCCAGATACTGTGCGTTTTTAAGCACGGATTGGAAAACCTGCTGTCAACAGTTTCGATATTATTGGTTCTGCCTTTGGAAAAAGGACTACCCTAGCTACTGTCTCAGAAGTCTTACTTTTTCTATAAATCTGTGTAACCCACATATCTTTAATGATTTCAAACGTGGCTATTTAAGTATTCCTGAAAATGCCTGCTCATTTGAAAAGTCACACTGAATAAAGAGTTCCAACCACATTTTTCGTTCTTTTTTTTTTTTTAATTACCATACTTATCGTAAAATAGATATACTTAAGATATGCAAAAAGACATAATCAAATATGTGAAAATATATGTGGACATCTGTTTTTTGCAGTGTTTTTAATTATTAAATTAATAAACATGATTAACTGTTCAGAAAAAATAAGGTAGCACTGATGTAGTGATGTAATTGCAATTGACATTCTTTTGGCTGGTAAACTATAGATTACGTTTGCAGAGTACTAGCCATTATTTTGAGATAATCAAAAAGTTTTTGACAAACAAAAGAAAATTAATGGAATTTAAATTATCATACTGAAGTGAATGTCATGTGAAACTTCTTTCTACAGTTCCAGTAAATGTTTTCAAATTTCTGATTTTCACTTTAAAGTGTCAATAAAAACACAGAAAATTAATTGGAATCTTAGAAACAAGAACTTGAAATTGTAATTTTCAGCCTGCCTGCAATTTTGTATCTTATTTCTTGGATGTCCTGAGCTCAGTATGTTCCCTGTACTGAGTGTATTTGTAAACTTCCTGAAGTTAATATAACTGCTAGCATGCTTAGTTAATGAGGGTTCCTACATACCTTCTTAAATTGTAGCCTACAAGAAGTAGCTCTCGTTAGAACTATTTGCAGACTCTGATTTTTGTGTTTATTGAAGGCCTAATTCATTATTCACTAAAATACACACTCCCCAATGACCCTTCTAAGAATCAGATAAAGTCCTGAAACCCTTGGAGTATAAAGTTTAGAGAAATCAAGTAGTTTTTGTAGTATCATTTTCCCTTGAAAGTTCTTAGAAGCTAATTTATCCTATCAGTGTTAACACAATTTGGTATTAATGCACTGCATTAATGGATTCCTCACTGAGAGGTCTGAGTCAAATGTGATTTCTAATCCCAGCTCCAGTAACTACTTAATATGAAATACTGAAGCATTTCTTCGAAGCAAACATTGGTCTACTTTGTGGTAAGTGAATGCACTAACCAACTGACTCACCATGATTCAACTAATACTTTCTCACAGGACAAGTAGAACAATGCTGGCAAGAAAGGCAGACATTTTTTCCTATCCCTTCTGTTCCTTCTGTTTGCAGGTCCTAAAGTTTTAAATCCTGCGGGGCTGAAATTTAAGTTTGATGGTGAAAGGGAAAAAGGCCATGACAGGTTAGAGAATAGCTTGAGTGAGGATGTCTACATGTTAGCCTTGGCAGTAGAGCAGAGCAAGTCATCAAAAGAGCCTGGCTCTGTACCCAGTTGAGATTGGGGGAAATTAGAGATTTGCTCCTCTTTATACCTTGTAGACAGACACAATCCTTGGAACATGACCTCAAAGTTAGTGCCTTTAACTAGTATCTGAGCAATATTTAACATCGTTTAGTACTTGACTAAGGATTTGTGTTTGTATGCTTCACACCAGATGAATGTGGAACAATGAATCCATCAACCCATTTCAACCTTTTCGTTTTGGATGTTATCTTTTGATATCAGAAAATTATGCCTTCTGGCCTCTCTTCATTAATTATGATTTTACAAAGAATGTATTTCATTTCCCTAAGAAAAATAATTACCTTGTATAGAATACATGTCATCTTCTGGAAGAAAAATCAGACCAGAACATTTAAGACAGAGGCAGAACTAAATGAAGGATACCATATGCAGAATCTGTAGAAAAAGCAACATCTGAAAACAAAATGGTGTATTTGCTCAAGTAAGATTTGGATTCACTTACAAAAATGTAATGAAATTATAGCTAGTTAAAAGAAAAGGTTGCTCTATCCAAAAGTTGAAATAGGAAGAAAATGGGCAGAGAAATGGATATTTTTCAAATTCATATAGCAAAACCTTTTGAAGAATGAAACTAGTGTTCTATCATTTCTGAATTTCTATTCAGAGGGTAGGTACACCTGGTCCCTAGTGACTCAGAAGATAAATATTTATCAAAAGAGAAGAGCCTCATCTGCAAAACTTGGAATTTCACATCTGTTCGGAACAGAATCAAAACAAATCCTGTCATGCAATGAGTGTTTCCTGTAAAAGTGCAGTATGAGCTCTCTTATAAATGTCATCTATATGCACTACTTATGGCTAGACCCTGCTCTCAGGGTCAGTTATCAGACAGTGGCATAGCAAGAGGCATTTTCATGGTAAGTACCAGGTAATTCTGTCCCCCAAATTAGTACTAATCTATAGCCTAAAGAAAAAAAAGAGGAAAAAAAGGCAGACCATGCCCAAAACAAGTAGTGCCAGCTGATCTGCTAAAAATATTTCTGGAAAATAGTTTGGGAGTTGGGATTACTGGGACCAGGGCAGGGAGCATTCACTCCTTACCTACACAGCTTTAAGGGATGCAACACAAAGACAAGTAAGCTATGCACACATCTTAGAAATAGCTATTAAAAAAAATGAAAAAGTTTTTAAAAATCCAAGTAAATTTGAACACACACAAAAACCCCCCAAAGTCTTAGTTATTAATTCTGTGACATTTTATCAATGTCCAATTACTAGAAATCTTCCAACAGAGATTACTCTTTCAGGACGTCAGAACAAGAATTAATCCAATCTCCTGCAAATAAGAGAAGACCAAAGTTTATTTCTCCATAACCTAAAGCAGGTCTTCCCTAAGCATAGCAATTTAAAAGCTTGTAGAATTAAAAGCTAACTTCAGTCTCATTTAAAAATTATTAATAGAACAATTAAAGTTATGCACTCTCAACAGCAATTAGTGGAACTCTGTATCACTAATAAGTAAGATTCAGTAAAGTTAGTATGTTCCAGATGTTTTGTTAAACTAAAGGTTGATTTTTGATACTGGCTTCTTTCTTTCTTTCAGTTGTTTTGCTGCTGCTTATAGCTCACTAATGGAAACTGATCTCAACACTGCAAGTGCTTGAGTTAACATTGTCCGGTACAATGAATTAGAAATCAGAAAGCAAAAACAGACATTCATTATTCTTCTTTTTCCATGGTCTCATCAAAGATGGAAGGTCTTTCTGGGACTTAGTTACACAGAGATAATACATTCCAATATTTTTCAGTTTTCAAGACTGTAATGGAAATTAGCTTTAATGTGATCTTTACTTCATTTTTGAAATACAAAGTTCTCTACTGCAGAAAATACTGTTTTGCTTTTTTGCAGTGGGAATTAATAAGTCATCCTTAATGTTAATATTTTGGCTATTTTTTGTTTCATTCATCTATTTTTCTGGGGTATTCATTTAATTCTGTTAGGCTGTAATGGTAATTAAAACTTTGTTTGGATCAAATAATAAGTATATTTTTTAACAAAAAATTAGAACATCTTTCAGTTTTTCTTTGATTTTTTTTTTTTTAGTGATAATCAATTATACCTTAGTACCTTGCTATATTTGCACATAAAACATTATTTTTCACATAAAAGGGGTATCAGGCTTGTATTATACAAAGTTTTACATTAAACACTTGTAAATAAACAGAATACTAGCACTGATTTTCAGTGAAGGAAAAGAAGGATAATTAAATACTGATAAATGCCACTATCTTTCTCTCTGACTCACTGCTTTGAAAGTATTGCAGGATATCATGGGTTCACCTCAGAAGAAACTGATCCATGATTTCATGTGACTACTAAAATCAAAACAGCATAAGCACAGAACGGAACAAAAAGAGAAGTGATGCATCAGTCCTTTACCTATACTTACAGATAGGAACTTGTTTATCCATTTAACCCTAGCTGCTGAAATGGAAATTTTTTCCAAATATTTCTTAACTCTTACCAGTTTCACAATTGACTCCTTTTCTTTCAGATTTGTATGATGATGCGTCACTGCATTTTAATGCATATATTTTTTCATAGCATACTTAAACTAGATTATTAAGTAAATCTTGCCAATGGACCGAATCAGTGTAATTTTGAGACTCCAACTTTCCACTTTTGGGTTTCTTCAGGACTAACAGGCCTTAGAAGAAGAAGAATGTAACTCAAACTACTGAACCTGTTACAAAGACAACAACTATTTTCATCTGCAAGCAGAAGATGGGCTTGACATTACCAAGTTATGTGAAATACTGCAACTGTGTTTTACTGAATAGCACTGAGAACCTAGCATGTGTGCCTTTAAGCTATGCTTCAGCTAAAGCACCTCTAGAATTTGGATTTATGACTAAATACTCTCCTTAAGTGAAAATAAAAGATATTTGCACATGGTATTTCTCATAAAGATACAAAACCCCATCTGACTGAAAACTGGGATTCTGCTTTGACAGAATTTGTTTACTTTTTGAAAGAACTTTCCAGTAAATTGGAAGATTTTGACCCTGACTCTCCTCATTGTATGTTCTTGGCTACTTCACTGCTAAGAGAATTAGCAAATCTCCTATGAAGATCATATTTACAAGGTCACTCACGAGGTCAGTTACCAGATCATTACAAGATTGGCGGCCACACTGCTTCCAGCAGTGCAGCTTTTCTGAACCTGCTGCATATCCACCAAAAATCCTGGCAGATTTCCCTATCCCAGTGAGACTTCTGTGTTGACATCCCCCAAAATTAATTAAATCATCAAAAGTTCATTTGCACAAAATGCAATAAAGCTCTATAAACTGGCTTTTTCATTGAAGTTTTACTTAAGAATATATATTACTACTGTCAAATCACTCCAAATGTGGCTCTTAGGAATATCATAAACCACTTTCCTATGTCCCTTGGTATAATTAGCTCTCCTTTTAAACATAAATTTTCTGAAGCAGGGGAGTAATTTTTAAACAGTCTGTATACAACTTTGTCTTGTACAATGGGAATATTTGTTGCAGTTAGGATGACTTATTTTTCTTCATTGATTTCCCCAAGTGTATCATCTACCACTTGTATGACAGCAGTTGTCCAGTAAGAACAGTGCCTTGGGTTCCAAACAGAATATTTTACAATTGGCCTTTAGAAGACATGCATAGCTCCTGTTCTCTGTGATACATAGCTACATCATTACTGACAAAGACGAAAATCTGATGACCTGACAAAGTCAGTGAAGAAACAAAAAACATTGGTCTAAAACTGGACCAACTTGCAATAAAGAAGCAACATAGTTAGCAAAGGAAATAATTTGGAAAGGTTCCCATGGCCATTTTAATACATTTTGGTTAACAGTGCAGTTCCATTCTCAAAAATCAGACAGGTCTATAAAAACAGCAAAATGCACATGCAACTCAGACCTGAGCATGCCCTTGGATGCATGAAGGAACTCGTGCCTGAACACGTCCAACTGTTCGATACGTGATGGCATGACTGAACAGGTTACAAGCATGGCAGCTGTGCCTGTTGTGTGTACATCCATTCTTCGTATGGAAGGTTGAGGAAAAAGACCCTTCTTAAAGAGAAGTTTAGACAACTGTTGGCACTAAATCTCAGAGTTACTGGCAATAAGGTTTAGCCACCTAATTTAGCCTCATTCAGGTGGACTCAGGCTTTGGTCACTTCTCAAATTACACCTGTCTGATACAGGTAGACTAGAAAATTTCATTGCGTAGACACATCTCACCAGCACATTGCTTCACAGGTTCAGCACAGATCAGATCTACTATCTACCCGCCATGCCAGCTTCCAATTTAAGAAATCCCAAAACTTCAGCAACATTCTGGGGTTCATCATCCTTTTACCATAGCCTAGAGAGGTAGAACACCTAACACCACCTAATATCTGGACAAGTAACTGACTCTGTTCCTGTGGCACAAGGGAATTTTCACAGGGCAAGATAGGTTCTCAGTCTACTGAAATAAGGGAATATACTTGTCAGCTGACCTGAAATCCTGGGGTAGATTCCTCTAGGAGGTAGGAGGTGATCTAAAGATGAGACTCGCTTATACAAACGCAGTTCTTTGTCAGTTTGTTTAAAGCAATATTAGCAAGAAGTAAGATATTATAGCAGAGCTCTTGTCCATAAGTAGACAAGAATACATAGCCTTTTCTAAACTTAATATCAAAGAGTTATGGCATATGGGGAAATGAAAGAAAAAATAAAAACATGGGTGCAGCCAAAATATTTGAAGGCTTAGAAGTGTCACACGCTAACCTCTGACCCATGGTTACTGACGCCAATAGAGAGAAAGCAGAGACTTCTAAGTCCACTGTGATTAGAAAAATTCTATCTCCTAAAATTCATTGAAGGCAAGAAGTCATAACAACATTGTTTTTTGTATAAGTATTAAAGTCTTCAATGCAAGTTACATACACAATACGTACATGGAATTCAGTTCTGCTCAGCATAAAAAGATAATTTGGGCTTCTTTTAGTTCACTAGTCAGCATATCAAGGATAAGTCCACTGGAAAAGATTCCACCAAAAATTTTCTCGGAGTACAGTATTTCATACTAACTTTTTAACATCTTTGATCTTGAAAGCTAAGAATTTTTATTTTGGTCATGTAAAAGTGCAATAAGGAAGAAAACCAAAGGCCACATCTTCAGTATTTTCTTCTGATCTAGTGTTTATTCTAACAACCTGAGATCTTGTAGACCTACTATAAAAATGGTCTGGTATACGATCAGAAGTACTGACCTCTACAAATGCAGAATTAAAGTTGAATCTCCAGTAAGGTTAAATAAACAAAGGGATTATAAAGATACTCTGAAGAGTTTAACTTTTTGCATACTGGAATGAAATATGTAGTATTAGCAGCATTAATTATTAATAGGCTAGCTGTAACAAATTATGAATCAACATAATTTCAGGAGTTATCTTTCAGGTCTCTTTGGAAAATATTCCTCAGGTTCTCAGTCTATTAGAAGGATTCATTTCTGACATGCATCTCTACATACACAGAAAACTATGTATAATAGTATTACAGGTTTTATAAATATTCTCCTTTTTACATATTGCTGTCATCAAAGATCCCATCTGCTGAAGCTTAGGTCTACAGAATCTGTGATTAGGCTTGTCAAAATTATATTCCCTCCATCATCTTATCTTCCACATATATTAAAAATACAAATATTTTTAAAATCTCATGCCAAATTTAATCTTTGAGCAGGATTTTATTTCAAAGTGAATTCATTGCTGACTCTAATTTACAAGTATTTGCATAGTCAGATTGTTATAAACCCACATGAGCTTCTCTGGGAATAATGTGTTTTCATGTGTATAACTCATCATAGATTAAAAAATCCAAAGAAACACTGTGACTTAACAGCAGAACAGTTTACATGCATGTGAGAGCTATGAAAGAGGAGATTTAACCCCAGGACCTCCTCTCCTTTCAAGTCCTCTTGCTCCAGATCCCACCTCATCTGATTTCATTTATCTTTCTGTGTGATATGCTTACACAAGTTACCTGAAAATATATGTGAAAATTCCTATCATTAAAGGAGTGCTTCTATTTGGATAGTATTATTTCCAACTGTAATTACTCAAGAGGAAGAAAAGAGCAACCAAAGTGTAAGCAGAAACACAATTTCTACTTCAAATGTTTTCAGTTTGTTTACATAGTAAAAAATGAGGTATCTGTGAGAATAGCTGTGATTATGGCTAAGAAAACTTTTTTGGAAACGCTATTTGAATAGGGAATACAATGAAAAATCTACATTAGCTGTACAAAAATCCACTTAAAGTCACCACTTTACTGAGATATTACAATTATATTTTTTGTAGTTCATTTTATTACTAATTAGAGTAACATGGCAGGTTGAGAAATACTGTAACAAAACTTAGGACAGGTTACATGGCTTTCATTCTCTCATTGTGAGAAAAAGGTATGTTATGAATCTGCAATGCATTATTTGATTGGAAACTACCACCTTCAGCACAGCATTAGATTCCTTTCATTTACTGTGGAATGGAAACATGGGCACAAGCAATTATTGGGGTGCAGCTAGTACATTACAAAAAAAATCCATAACTTCCCTCACACTTAATTTCCTTCTTATTGTGGTTTAACCCCAATCAGCAGCCAAGTACCACACAGCCGCTCACTCAACCTCCCCCTGCCCCAGTGGAATGGGGGAGAGAACCAGGAAAAAAAAAACAAAATCCTAAAACCCATGGGTTGAGATAAAGGCAGTTTAATAGGACAGCAGAGAAAGAGAAAATAATAATAAAAAAATATACAAAACAAGTGACACACAATGCAATTGCTCACCACTCAATGCCCAGCCCATCCCCAAGCAGCAATCACTCCCTCCCCTAGCCAACTCCCCCAGTTTATATACTGAGCTTGACATCAGGTGGTATGGAATAGCCCTTTGGCCAGTTTGGGTCAGCTGTCCTGCCTGCATTCCCTCCCAGGTTATTGTGCACCTGGCAGAGCATGNTTCAATTTTCCCAGAGGCTGGTGCATGATAGGGGATGTGATATACCCACTCAATGCCATGCTCTTTGGCCCAGGTGTCTATGAGGTTGTTTCGGAAATGAGTCCCATTATCTGACTCGATTCTTTCTGGGGTGCCATGCCGCCATAACACCTGCTTTTCAAGGCCCAGGATAGTGTTCTGGGCAGCAGCATGGGGCACAGGGTATGCTTCCAGCCAGCCAGTGGTTGCTTCCACCATGGTGAGCACATAGCGCTTGCCTTGGCGGGTTTGTGGGAGTGTGATATAATCTACCTGCCAGGCCTCTCCATATTTGTATTTCATCCATCGTCCTCCATACCAGAGAGGCTTTAACCACTTGGCTTGCTTGACTGCAGCGCATGTTTCACATTCATGGATAAGTTGTGCATTCCCTCCCAGCTTCTTGTGCACCTGGCAGAGCATGTGAAGCTGAAAAGTCCTTGACTAGTGTAAACAAAACGCAGCACTATAGCAGCGACTAGGAAGAAAATGAACTCTGAATTAAGCTGAAACCAGGACACTTCTTTAGTCATAGACTAGCTTATCCATGTGGCCACCAGAAATCTTTCTGAAAATTGCAAAAACCTTCTCCTACAGGATCTGGTCCAATGTGCTTTTTGTCTTAAAAGAAAAGAAAGCAAACCAAAACCAAAAAAAGTTTAAATCTCTTTTTCCTGATTTATGTTTTGTGTAAGGCTGGATCCTCCCAGTGCATTTCAAGAATGAGAAAGCCTCCATAGGAAGACAAGCTCAAGTGTGCCCATTTCTTGAAGGCTGAGAACTGAGAACTTTGGTGCCTTAATGACTAGGGATGGCATGTGTGTGTAGTACAGAAAATTAAGCCCCATGAGATCTTCAACAAGCAGAAGCTTGGGTTGCTGTGGAAGAGAGTCCTGCACACCTGAGGAAAGCCTCAGCATGAGTGATAGTTGAGCAGGCTTACTGAGGACCTGCATTTCGTCCTTGCAGCACAGCCAGCCAGACATTTAAAAACCTCACAGGACTAGCACATATGGTTCAGAAATAGGTGAAACCATACATCTAGGAAGCAAAAGTTTTGAAGGCAGTCAAGTCTTTCTGGAAAGACTGCAGGCGAGAGAACAAGTCTCATGTTCTTTAAGTGGGAGGGGGAGGAAAAGAGGGGGAGGAAAAAAGTGGGGAAAGCTATAATATCATAGAAAAGAGTAAAAGCTTTTGTTTGCTTTGATTTTTGAATTAACCATCTAGTAAACTGGCTTTGTTTAAGGTAAATCCAAGATAGAGCTATACCTGCTTTTAACTGTTTGTTGAATAGGGATGGATGACAAACTGCCTGTACCCTTTCTTTTGAAAACAGAAGGCGAGAGTTGGGCAACCAGCACAGCAGGTAGAGGCATAGGGTGTTTACCCGTAGCCCGTGGGAAGTAAACTCTGGAAAAGAGGTGTTTCAGCACTGAGGGAGGAGGATTAGGACACTCTCCAAGGCTTTGGATTAAACCTCTGCTGCTCAGAAAGAATTATGTCTTAAACTAGGCACAACCCTGCGGTGATTTAGCCTGTTTTGGGATCATAGTTATCGTATTCAGCCACAAGAGAAGTGGTAGAAGTGGTCAGGGCTGCCTGCATATATCTTCTTGTATATGTTCCAAGGCATGTTTGTGAACAAAGTCTTTAGTATTGCAGTGTCAAACATTTGCTGCACTACAAACAGGAAACACTTCAAAATATAAATTGTTACCACCAAAATTTTAATAAAGATGATAAAATACTGATACAGTATAAATATAAAAATGTGTTTATGCCTCTCAGATGTTGAAAATTTCAAGACAGACCCTCACCTGGCATTTCAAATGCATGATTTCTGCTGGAAGAACCTGTTAACTGATGGGAAATAAAATTATAAATTATTATAATTAGGTTTGTATTTGGATCTTTTCTGAATTACACAATTATTACTCATTTTAACATAGTGCAAGTACATTCCTTAGATCCTCATGCTCTAAGAAACACAAGGGAGACACACAAAAAGTTTGGATGAGGATCAGATCACATTTTCCAAAAATGTGTTCAATAATTTTAAAAAAGAAAACCTGGAAACTCCAGGACCTCATTTTCTTTTTAAGCATACATTCCCTATGTTCTTTGATATTGTCATTGCTTCATTGTGATCTTAGAATTGTTTTCACTCCTCATTTTTTTTAAAACATGTAGAAGATGAATATGAAATAATTTTTCTTTTGCTTTAAATTTAACAAATTATTTCAGCAACCAATTTTCCATATTTCCTGAATAACAGAATAAAGTAGGTTCTAGTTTGTTCTGTATTTCTTTTTTACCTTAACTGGTTAAAATGTTTCTAGGAGACAATCCTGTGCCTATGATTTACTTTTCATAGAATCATAGA